>AXNI01007643.1:0-11610 GCA_000498555.1 Heterococcus sp. DN1 | reverse complement strand
TGGCTGAAAAGTGGCTCTATTGTGCTCAAACTTGTGCTGCAAGCGCTGGGCGGGCACTGGCTTCTATCTGCCTGTGAGCTTGGTGTGCAAGGATTGGAGAGATGCGTACCTGCGCGATGTAGTGCATGGCAGCAATGGACCTGTAACAGCATGCCAACCTCATTTGGAGAGCGCAGAGGCTTGGATGCGCATCAAGGCACGTGGCTTACACAAGAGCATTCCTGCTGTGTGCATAGGGCAGTATGCTTGTGACACTGTGCTGACTGAGCAGCTTGGCTACCCACATGCTGACACTATCCAGTTCCACATGGCCACCTCACTACATGTGGACGAGTCGGTACAGCGTGACTGTCCTGATACGCCCAATTGCACATCAGTGGAATGTTACAATCAACAATTGCTATACTGACACGGATTGGTTAAAGCAGCTTGTTCAGCAGAATAAAGACAACTTCACAGAGGACTACATCATCAGCATCGCTGTAGGGGCCGCTAAAGCTGGTCGCATAACACTGTGTTGTGATGCACTGATGAAGTGGCCTCACAGCACATCTACGCCGAAACATCGATTTGCACAAGAACTAGCTGCTAGTGCTGCGAAGTGCACTGATACTGCTGTCTTAGACAGAGTACTGCGTATGTGCATACTAGTCAGTAACGGAGATGTGGCTCATATGGTACCTTCATGCGTGCATGATCGCACATGTATGCTGAACTGCTGCGGGGCACTGAAACGGTGGCATCAAGTAGCTGAGTGCAGTGACAAATGTACAGCGCGACTGCCACTAGATCAGTTTGCAGCGCTATGTGACCTGAGAATCGATGGTAACAATAGGTATGATGTGAGCAGGCAACTAATATGGGCACTTGTGCGCAGTGGTCAGCCAATGCTACACGCACACTTCATGCAGCATTACAGACCTGATTGGGCAGAAGATTTAGTAAATACAGTATCACAGAAAGGGCGTACTGATGTGCTTGACTATCTATACGACCTGCAGCTACTGATGCGCATTGATATTCTGCGAGCAGTTCACACTGGTGCTGTTGAAGGTGATAGAGTAGTGACAGTAAAGTGGCTACACGCACATGAACTGTTACAAGCTGACACGAGACAGAAGCTGACAATCTGTAATAAGAAACTCAAAGCTTTCTTCACCGAGTTTGATCAGACAACATCAGTGCAGCAGCATTGAAACTTGCAGGCACAGTGGTAACAGCACTACCAATACACAGTAAATGAGCAGTAGTAACAGAACATGTGTACAAACGGCATTGGCACCACACTGTGTATGAAGCAGCAAGTCCATGCATACAAAAGTGTGCACCAACTTGTATACTACACATAGACACTGCATGTAGGCAAGCATTAACAGCTACATACATGCATTATGATGCTCAGTCAGTGTATCAAGCATTAAGTCCAAGATAACAGTGACACGTGCAGTGGTTTTATGTGCATGAAATATCTGGGATCAGGAAAACAGAGTCTGTGATATCCACAGTGAATACAGCAAATGACAATTAACAGTTCAAAGACTGCATGAGTATTTAAACAAAGTGTATACTTTAGTGAATCAGCTTCACTAGCAGCTACGGATCATCTCAAGTAGAACAGTAGCACACTACAAACTATAAAGCGTAATGTATACTTTGTATAATAGTATAGTCAATGAACTGTTATAGCCATGATACCGTTACAGTGGCAGCTGCTACAACGTGTGTATACCAGTAAGTGTGTGGATACTTGATAATGAAATGCTACGCCAACTTGTTGAATTGAAATGCATGTTGTTCTCTGTGGCATTTATTATTGTGTTATCAAGCTGCTACTCTTGTGCCAACGTTTCTTAGTGTATGCAAGGTCGCATAGCATCATCGACCAAAGAGCAGCAAATGCTGTACAGTACATAATACTGGTGTCACAAGTCGCACACGAGATATGTCAAGTGTTGTTGATGTCGTTGTCTACTCACACACAGCACAGCACAGCTGCCATACCACATGCGATGCACAACAGGGTGTTTAGGACGCTGAAGGTAATTACTGTAAACTTCAAGTTTGAAGTTTGGGTCTCATGTTGTAGAGATTGTGCAAGAGCCTGTGTCCACACGCTGGCAGTAGCGACACTGTAATTGTACAAGCACAGCACAAGTGTCATGCAAGCTGACTCCGAACAAGCAACTGCGCAGCTCACATCTGAGAACCTGTTGCAAGGTGGCTCTATTGTGCTCAAGTTGATCTTTCAAACACTTGGCCGTGGCTGCTGTCTGCCTGTGAGCTTAGTATGCAAGGACTGGAAGAATAAGTACATGCCTGAGCATAGCACTTGTGGAACTGCTACTTACTGTCAGCCTTACTTGGAGAATGCCTAGCTGTGGCAGGTGCTGCAGAAATACAACATGCACGAAAGCATACAGCCTGAGATTGTTGGACAGTATGCGTGCCAAGCAGTGCTGGAATGTTTCGGTCTGCCCTACGAAGCTCACAGAGCGAATCTGCAGTGTGTGAGGGACAGGACTCTGAAAGCGCTTCGTGACGCTGACATAGCCTTTGACGTTGGAGCATGGCAATCAGCTAGCTTTGTAGCTAGGATGGCTTCAGCGCCTCGCATACCTGACATTTTCGGCTTTTCAGCCTCGCAGCAAGCTGCAATGTGGCGTGATCGCAGCGTTCAAGAGCTTCGCGAGAGTGTTGAGAATGCATTACAGGCTCTGGCTAAATGTACAGACATAGCTGCATTTGACAACTTAGTAAGGGTTTGGGGTATGCTGAGCTGGATCTACGCTCCAGGAGGCTTTGGTGACATCAGCTTGCGTGCGTCCAAACGGTGGCAGATAGCAGCTGATGGCCACGAGCAGTGTGACCCTGCACTACCGCTGCATGAGTTTCTAAGTCTGTGTGACGCAAGCTATAAGAAGCTGCACAGATGTAGCAGCAGTACATGCAGCACGATGCCACTTGACTTATGGACTATAGCAGGTCACGGAGAAGTGCAGGACTTGATCTGGGCACTAACGCGCTCTGGACATGTACAGCAGCATGCACGATTCATACAGCATTTCCACACAAAACGTGTTACTCACGCATATCCGCATCAAGTGCTGTTTACAACGAACAGTATTGGTGAGGAGCTTGTGCATCTAGTAGCACTATGAGGTCGCACTGATGTACTCGAGCACGCGTTCAATACTGGTGTAATCTCAAGTGCCAATGGTCTTCTGAATGCTGTACACAGTGGTGCTATTAGTGGTGATACAGTAGTGACAGTACAGTGGTTAAGAGATCGTGGCTTGCTGCACCCCGAGTTCAAAGAGCAGCTGCATAGATCTAACAGAAAGGTTTTGGCTTATCTCAGCAATTGCGATCAATCGTAAGAAACCAGCAGTGAGTAGCGTCATGAGCAGTCAAATATGGGTGCGGATAGCGATGGCAGTGTACATGATATGGAGTGGCAGCTGCAAGCAACAGGTGTATAAGGCTGTATACTATCTCTATACACTATATATAGAGAAACAGGTGCTACTAGCATTGTACTAAGAGCTGCTTATGCGAAGCAACTCTAAGCAGCAGTGCCAGGTTGTATGACAACAGTATGAGTACACAGGCCAGTGACACGCAGTCTCTTCAAAACAAACTGTGCATGCATACTGTGCATATGCATACGTTATAAGTTAACAACGCTGAGGAAAGTATGGGTTTTACAGAAACAACAGCACGCTCTGACACACATACACAACAGATAGTTCAAAATGTAGCACACACTGCAAAGTCATTGTAGTGATAGCTTATGATGGTGCGTGTGCACATCACACGAGCAGTGAGCTACACTGCTTGGCTATCCTGTTTGTTTATTGTGTGAATACATTCAATGTATTGTATATATACACAATTGCATACAGATTGTGCATGTGTTGCAGCACAATATTTACAGTTCTTGGTAGCTGCTACGTTGTGATTGCTACTTTTTGTAACTACTCCAATCTGTCAGTGGTACATTGAGCATTGACACTACTGTATCTGCACGCAAACCAGCAGCAAACATCACCAATAGAACGCAGCGTAACACAGCAGCAGCAGCAGCAGCAGCAGTAGTAGTCTGCTTTGCAGTACGATGAGCATACACTCTGATGGTGATGCCATCGGATGTGAGAACCAATGAAATGTGCAAAAAGTGCATTTGCTGCCGCCAAGACACTGAGTGCATTGTGTCAGTGCCGTGTAAGCTCTAAGTGATTGCAGAACGGCCAGTGAAGTGATACACCGTAGTGTCAACTACTAGTGCCGTTGCTGTGTAGTACAAATACAACCACTGCGATTATACTGCTGCGCCTCTGTCGGAGCTGTTGCTAACAAACTGGCTGCTGCGTACATTCAGTTCAGTATCAGTCAGATAGCAGTTACTAGCACATCTAACTGCCGCGCCCGTGTCATTTGCTGCAGTATTGATGAAACTGCAGCCACTGATGGTAGTAGTAGTGCCACAGCTGAGTGCCACAGCGCCACTGCTGTTAGCAGAATAATTATTGCTGAATACTGTGCTGATCATGCTCACTTCTGCTGCTAATCGTACTCGAACAGCACCACCACAGCTCTCAGAGTAGCCATTTGTAAGAGTTATATTCACAACTGCCAGCTGTCCTGACACAATGAACAGCGGCACTCTGTTGCCACCATTAATTACAGCTGCTTTAGCAGATGCTCTGGCTACGGTAAGGCTGGTGCCATTGCCTAGCACGATTGTGTCTGCAAGCTGCATGTTGCCTAGCCAAACTGCTGTAAATGTAGCGTTATCGCACAGTGCAGCTGCAGCGAGCTTAGCAGCGTCTTTCGGGTTTGAGACTTTGAGAGACACAGGCTCTGAGGAGCAGAGCTGAGTCTGTGCATATGCTTTATGAATCGCAGCCCATAACAGATATTCTGTTATGCACCATGTTCCACAGGAAGGCGAGCACATGACTCATAGCATAAGAGCTTTCCAATACAAGAATTGACGGGAAACCTGGTATGCACCATGTTTCTTATGCTATGCAATTCAATTGGGCGAGGTAAGAGTACATGGATTCAAATCAATAGAGTATGTCCACCTGTGCCAACTGGATGAGAGGCAAAGCTCGATCATCCCACTCACAAGCAGCAAGGGAGCACAAGCTCCCCACCAACACAGGAGCAAAAGATTTTGTGTCCCCAAAAATACTGTTTTAAAAGCAGTCACCTTGTTTACTTGTGCAGCCGTACTACTGTACGGCGTACTTCGCAGCTCAGTCACGGTGCTTGTTGAGCTCCTTGCAATCTAGTTCACTAGTTCTTGCTAATGTAAGAACAGTGCCTGAATCTTGTTGACATCGCACAAGTCTCATAGCACACTTGCTTACTTGGAAAAAACCCGTGGCTTGCTGTGCATTGCAGGCTGCACCTAGTGCTATGGCTCGCCCTCAGCACCATACTGGCATCAGCACAGATCTGCCCCACGATTCCTGTACCTGTTACAGTAGCATCTCCAGCTGATGCTACGGCACTAGCAAAACGCCTTGTTGCAGCGTTTGATTGCCCGAAAGCTGCTTTCAGCGCTGTTTGGCAGGGCAATGTAACGCTTAATGCACCAATTGAAGTTGGCAACGGCACTAGCTTGACTGTCAGAGGCACAGCTGCTGACACAGCTATTGCCAATGGCGGTGGCACAGTGCAGCTGTTCATGGTGTGGGGAGCGCTGACAGTTACTAATTTGACACTCAGCAACGGCATGGCAGCTGATTTCGGTGGTGCTATACGAGTAAGGCTCTCTGCACGGCTCAGCATAACAGACTCAGTATTCAGCAACAACAGCGCAGCTGGTCGTGGCGGCGCTATTGCAGTCAGCAATGATACAATAACTGTCATTACTGGTTGCACCTTCGACAGGAATAGCGCTGTAGNTGAACGGGGGGGCTGCATTGCAACTGCTGTCAACAGCACACTGATCATAAGCAACAGCAGGTTCAGCAACAGCGCAGCAAACATTACAGGGGGTGCAGTCTTTGCCGGCGTTGACAATACACTGGCAATTACTACCACTACTTTTCTTACGAATAGTGCTCAGTATGGTGGTACTATATTTGCTGATAACTCCAGCACACTGAGTTGTAGTGACTGCAACTTCACAAACAACAGTGCACGGGTTGGTGCAGCTGTGTACGCTGCTACTAACAGTACTGTGACAGTTATAAGTAGCGTGTTCAAGACCAATGCAGCGATAAGCGCAGGCGGTATCTATGTTGGTGACTCCAGCGTACTGGCAATCACTGGCACGAACTTTACCAGTAATACAGCTGCATATAGTGATGGCGGCATAGGAGGTGCTGTGCTTGTACAGAGTGGCAGTACAATTGCTGTCAATACCAGTATCTTTAGCAGTAACTCAGCTGCGTTTGGTGGCAGTATTGCCAGCTACAACAAGACTGCAGTGAGCATTGCAAACTCTGTGTTCAATGACTGCATCGCTGCAAACAACGGCGCAGCAGTCTACACAACTGTCAACAACAATGTGACAGTGACTAGCAGCAACTTTACAGACAACATTTGCATTGAAGCTGGTGCTGGCGTGTACAACCGCGATAGCAGCAGTGTGGTACTGTCTGGTTGTGTCTTCAGCAACAACCTTGGTGCTGCTGTCTTGTTGCGCAGCAACAGCTACTTGTCTATCAGTAACTGTCAGTTCAGTAACGGTTTCTCAGAGCAGTACCCAGGAGCGCTCTATGCTGAGAGCAACAGCACACTGGCGATATCAGGCTCAAGCTTCACTAACAACACTAGTCTTGATGTAGGTGGAGCTGTGTCTAGCAGCGTTGACAGTGTTGTCACTGTCGATAGCAGCAACTTCACCAACAATACAGCTTCTGCAAGCGGTGGCGCACTTTACATAGCTGCAAGAAACACTGCAACAATCAGCAGCTGCAGGTTTGAGGCTAACACCGCACTGCTGTTTGGTGGCAGTGTCTTAGCATACGTACAAAGCACTATTAACATCACTAGTAGCAGCTTCTCAGGGGGTAGAGCATCAGTTGGTGGTGCTATAATCACTACTACTGAGACTGTACTGTACTTAACTGATGTGCACATGGCCAACAACACTGCTGCGTACGCTGGCGCACTCGGTGTGCAAGGTGAGCTGTACTGCAGTAACAGTAGCTTCAGTAGTAACCGTGGTCAGTCTAGAGCTGGTGCAGTAGCTGGTGATGCTCAGGGCTACATGGAGCTGTACAGCACAAACTTCACTGACAACACTTGTCAAGGTAAGCTATAGCAGGTAACTGCTTTGACCTTTCACACTGTTGGTGGCATGCACATGATGCACAGTAGCAGTAGCACACATGCTGAAGAGTGAACATACAGCTGTAGTTTGATAGTAGTGTCTGCAGCTGTTATGTACTGCAGCAGCAGCAGCAGCAGCACAGCAAAGGGACCCTGAGCACACAAAGTATACGCCTCGCTTGCATAGCTGACAACTTATGCACATGCACAACTCCACTGATGTGTGATAGGTAATGGCGGAGCACTGCACACAGCTGGCACTTTAGTAATGGACTTTTGCATACTAACAAACAACACAGCAGGCCTTAATGGTGCGTTCAACTACCAAAAGCACAGACTTATCTATATATATGTATATGTATATATACAGATACATATACAACTTCAATCTGCACGTTGCGCAGTCAACCACACACTGCTGATACGTCAGCCTGCATTGCATCATTGCTTACTGACCAGACTACATATGTGCAACTATCTTTACATGGTGTGTAATGTGCAGGCGGAGCTGTCTTCACAGACTTCAATGCAGCAGCTAATATGACACGCTGTACGCTGTCTGGTAACACAGCTGGGCAGTCAGGTTAGCTTACTTTACATTTGTTGACTAGCACGTTGCAGCTTGATATCTCTGTCATTTGGTTGTGCACACTTCACAAATATGTACTGCACTGTACCTACTAGCAGTGCGTTTCTCACACACATGTATGCATCATATACATGTATGTTTGTGGTGTGCTGTGCTGTCTTGCAACAGGAGGTGCATGGTTTGGCTTTGAAACAGCACAGAACCTCACAAAAGACAACAGCACTCTGTTCGCTGACAATCACAGTTCCTGCTGCTATGCAAGTGGCTATGGCTACAGCCTACTGAGCAATGCTACGACAACAACGTGTGCAGACACTGACACAGGTACTGCTGTATATAGTGCTATATGCAGTCAAACTGCTACTGTGCTTGTAGAGGAGTCGACTTAAGTTTGCCAGCAATGGTCATGTTGTCACTGTGCTTGCACATGCGCCCAAACGCTACTGCTATTAATATCACCACGACAGCAAGGCAGTACAAGGCACAGCTAGTGACGCTGACAACAGTGTAACCGTTGTGCGACCGTTGTGCGACCGTTGTGCAACTCTTGCCCTGCTGTTCTTTGGATGCACTGTAGGGGAAGGCGGCAGCGACTGCTGTTATAACACACAGTACAGTGATGGTATCAGCTGTGTAGCATGCATCGAAGGAGCAGACTGTAGTATAGTTGGTACATCACTAGCCACACAAGTACTGGAACCTGGCTGGTGGCGTGCAGACAGTAGCACTACTGATATACGCAAGTGCTGGGTGCCTGCTGCTTGCAATAGACCAGCTGCACTAACGACAGCTGGGACTACTGCCGCACTGTTGGATGCTACAACTGTAGCTCTGTCTGGCATCAGCAGCAGCAGCAGCAGCAGTGATAGCGCATCTTACACATACAGTACTGATAGTAACACTTATTGTGCCCCTGGTTACAAAGGACCATGTAAGTACTTACTGCGATGTATAATGTATGCTATATATGTACATGTGCACCGCATAATCTGCGTTGTCATATGCTGCTATTCACTATTGTATGCCATCACACATACATACACACACACACGTGATTTACCAACATTCATAATAACAACAGACTGTGCGGTATGTGCTGAAGGCTACAGCAGCACTATAGGATATGAGTGTACACAGTGTAAAAGTGATAATAGAGTGACAATCTACACTGCCATTGCTATAGTGGTAATACTATTCATAGTGGCTCTGTGCTTTGTAGTATATGCAACTCTGAACCTCGGTGATGGTCAAGATGCAGCTAACACCTTAGACAATAGAAATTCTAATTTCAAAGGTTGTTGCAACTGCAGGCAGATGATTGCGAAATTTCCATGGAACAAGCTGAGAATTCCCATAGTGGCTTTTCAGATTGTCACACAGTTTATAGGTATTACAGGGCTGCCACTTCCAGACTTTTACCAGAGATTCCTTGGGTGGACAGATGTGTTTAACTTTAACCTAGGTTGGTTACTATCACTGAGTTGCTTAACACAGATCAACTTTTATCAGCGATTACTATTGACTACACTGAGTCCTATAGCTGCAGGACTTATACTGAGGTGTATATACATGTGCGTTGATCGCAAACATCCAGTTCAAGAATCACCAGCAGTTTATGCATCACAACGAACAGTTGGCAGCAAAACAGCACGGCTAACAGCACTTAAAGAGAAACTGTACTTAGTGTTCCTAGCTATGACATTTCTGATCTACTCAACAGTGTCAACAGCAGTGTTTCAGACATTTGCATGTGATAGAACCGACGATGATGTGTACACAGCAGTAACTACGAGCTACTTGCGTGCCGACTACAGTATACAGTGTGGTACACTAAAGCACGATCTGTATCGGTACTATGCTTACTTGATGATAGCAGTTTATCCCTTAGGCATACCAGTGATGTACAGTTGGTTACTATATACTAGTAAAGAGCATCACAACAATGTTGATACAGCTACAGACGATCAGAGGAAGCTCAAACCAGAGCTAAAAGCAACAAAGTTCTTATGGAAAAGCTATAGCAAAAACTTCTACTATTGGGAAGTGATAGAGTGTGTAAGGCGACTGTTGTTGACAGGTGCTGTAGTGTTCATAGTACCAGGCACAGCAGCACAAGCAGCAATAGCATGTATTATGGCTATGTTCACTATGGTTGTAGCACTTTACTATAAGCCTCATGCTGATCCCCTTGATGGTCAGATCTATACAGGTGGTTCAGTGATCATATTCCTGAGCATGTTCTTGTCACTAGCTATGCGAACAGATGTAAGCAATGAGACACACTACAGTCAGAGTGTGTTTGCTGTAGTGCTAGTAGTTCTGAATGGTATAATGCTTGCTGCAGCATGCTATCAGGTGTTACAAGTTGGTTACAGAGCGATGCGACCAAGAAAAAGAGAATCACAACGACCACGAGCTGCCATACAACACAACAGCGATACATCGTTAACCCCAGAATCCACAGTTTTAACAGCACCAGTAGCAGGACATGACATTGAGATAGCGCAACGCGCTGTTAACGATGTAACAGCAGCTGCAGCAGCAGCAGTAGCAGCAGCAGCACTACAGAACTCTAGCAGTGCTAGTCAAAACGCTGGTAGTACACAGCAAGTAGCAGCAGCAGCACCAATGTCAACCACTTCTAAAACAGAAGCAACAGCAGCAGTAAGTAATGATGACTGTGCAGCAGCTTGTGCTGCAACAGATGAAAGTACGCATACACAACTTAGTGCTAAGTGGTGGCGCATCATGGTGTAGAATTTTAAGCTTAGCAGTTGTCTGTTCTGTACAAATAGCTTGTAGTAGTACCAGTAGTAGTAGTGCAGGTGTAGCACATATGAGCAGCTGTGACGCAACGTCTTTAGCAACGGTTATGCTCTAGTCAGAGTGGATCTTACTTCCAGGCAGAGCATATGATCAATGATTACTGTACAATGGTAAGCCATGCTTTTATAAGTGTATAATGTACTCTTTGACTATGATCTTGTTGAGCTGTCAAGCTTTTGACTTTGTGCCTAATCCTTTGCCCCCGTCAAAGACGTTGCACGTGCAGTATATGCCAATAGTAGCACTAAAGAGAAGCGTTAGTCGCATTTATATGTTGAAATAATGCACGCATGGTTAAACACAGCATCATTGACAAGAGCAGCAGTTGCTGTACAGAACACTGGTGCACCAAGTCGTACATGAGATGTATTAAGTGTTGTTGATGACGCTAGAGACTTGAGTGCACAGTTTGCAACACAGGCAGCGCAAACTTCAAGTTTGAAGTAGGGCGTACGTTTGAGATTGCGCAGTGCGAGAAGAGCTTGCACCCAAGCGTTGGCGGCAGCAGCACTGTAATTGCATACTGTTGGCAACACAGTCACTATGAAGCTAGCACGCTCAGCAGCTGAAGCACAACTCACATCAAAGAACTGGCTGCAAAGTGGCTCTATTGTGCTCAAACTTGTGCTGCAAGCTCTTGGCCCTGGCTGCTATCTGCCTGTGAGCTTGGTGTGCAAAGACTGGAGAGAAGCTTACAAGCGCGATGTACAGCATGGTAGCAGTGGACCTGAAACAGCATGCCAACCTTACTTGGAGAGTGCAGAGGCTTGGATGCGCATCAAGGCACAAGGCTTACACAAGAGCATGCCTGCTGTGTGCATAGGGCAGTATGCATGTGACACAGTGCTGATTGAGCATCTTGGCCACCCGCATGCTCATGCTATCCAGAATCGCATGTTTGAAGC
>AXNI01007569.1:0-13103 GCA_000498555.1 Heterococcus sp. DN1 | reverse complement strand
TGGCTTCAGGGTTCCCTTCTAGACGGTCTGGGCCTTATGATGGCAGCTTTGGCAGCAGAGCAGATGGAAGTCGCCGAGGTGCTGCTGGCGGAGGCCCTGGCTACCGGGATGCCGACTTCAGCGAGCTCGCAGCGCAGAGCCAGCAGCTGTATGCACACGTCAAGAGGACTGAAGGCTTGCCTCTGCTAGATAGGAGCTTGATGGAGATTGTAAGTCTGTGCAGTGCAGTGCCACTTGCAATCGCTCTGCTGTTCGCATTACGCAGCTCCTCCAGAATCCTGCTTACTTTTTTTTTTGGCAGTTAGGGCTGCATGTGTGCAGGTTGCATGCTGTGCTGTGATTTGTGCAATGCGTAATGCATGCTGCAGCAGCACTCTGGTGTGTTGCAAGCTATGTGTGCAATGAGCGCACTGCGCAGTGCACCATTCCTGCTAGCTCGTGCTTCTGCGTGCTGACTGAACCGCATTATATTGGCACAATGTGCACTCACACATCCACCGCGCGCACAGGAAGTGGAGTCACGTAACATAGCAGCAGATGCAGCAGCAGGAGCAGCAGGTGGCTACAGAGGTGCAGCAGACGCTGAAGCTGCAGCACAAAAAGCTATGAGGCTGCTGAGCAGACGCAATCTAGATGCTGAGAGGCTAGGGCAAGATGTTCATGCACTTGAACTTCAGGTGAACAGTCATCTCATAAGATTCCTACTTGCGACTGCACTAGCAGTGGCAGTGCGGTCATCTTGTATGCAGCGGCAAACACATAGTAGTGTCTGTCGCAGATGATATCTATGATAGTGGTTGTGTTGATAGATAAGTGCATGTTGTGTGCATGTTCTGTGCGACATCAGCTGTGCAACTACCACCAAGCGAACAGTCACTTGTCGTTTACACCAGTACTTGCCGCGGCACCACATGGTGCACGTAGCTCATACAACTAGTAGCAGCACTTCTCAACACTGTACTTTTTAAATATGTTGTGTGTATACTGTACTGTATGTTATTGGTCATTCAGGCAAGCTATGAGCCGTTGGCACCACTTGGAGAGACCAATGTAGAGGAGTATCTGAACTACCACCATCAAGTCATCATTAATGCTGCTATTGATGACGCTAAGGTATACGCTATTATCACTTGTTACATCACACCAAGAGCTTGTGTTGCAACAGTGATAGTATTGGTTATTATGAAGCTGCATACAACAGTGCGTGCTGTAAGTGTGCCTGCTTGCAGTCAATGAAGGCACAGTATAGCACTAGTCAATCAAGCACTGATTGCTGTATCAGTAAAATAGTTGCAGTATAACAAAGTGAGTGAATTTTCGGTTTGTAACTGCTGAGCGAGAGCTGATGATGGTTCAAACAATATGTACACTGCGGAGTATGAAATTTGTACTTGTAACAATACTGAATAATTGCAGCAGCTCACTTGCATACAGTGTTATGCAGCAGCCGCCCAACTTTTTCTGAACCCTTTGTGCACTGTTGTTTGTGCATTCCACACATCCTTCTCTGCATTCTGACAACAGCGCTATGCCCAGGATACTGCTGTAGTAAAACTGAGGTCACTGGAGCGTGATAACTGGAGGATTGTAAGTTCAACCACTTGAAGATTCTGCAACGGTTTCTCAACGGCTACATGACACTGCATATATTACCATGTGTATCATAGCACTATTACAGAGTATCGCAAGTGTGTAAGCAGCACCTTTCGTCACGGGTGTGAGTTCGTCACAGGCCATCAATGCACTTACAGTTTGATACATGCTTCAGAGTAACACGTGCATTCGCAAGCACTGAGTGTACCTTGATAGTACTAATCACTGCACATATGGTCATGTTCCTTTTTTTTGGTGCTGTTCTGTATGCTCTTCAATCACAGGCAAAAGCTCAAATGATGGCAGAGTTAGGGCAACAGGAGCTGCAGTGGTATGGCAGTAGCAGTAGTAGCTCTTACAACACTGCATTCAGAGTGAGTTATACTACAAAATCAATCGCCTATGTAGCTTCTACTACGTAGCATATGTTGTGTACATCTCTTGTGTATACGATAGCGATAGCACCAGTGATAGCAGCAGTACATGGGTTCGTGTATTTATATAGTATCAACAACAAGTCAGACCTCATTAATGTTGTTTGCAAGGTCTGCGTTAGGCATTACAGAGTGTCTTGCTGCGTATGTATCATAGTTTAGTAGTCATTGCTACAGCATTGTCGTTGTCAGCCTGTATAGCAAGCACTGGTACTCTATACTCCAGCATGTACTTACAAGAACTCACAAGCATCTTCGCATACGCTCTATGTGCATGCACGTGACCATAACACACACTAACTACTTGTTCGCAGCAAGAGAGAGAGAGTGATAGTACACTACGTACATTTGCTAAGAGTGTGACGCCCCTACTAGCATCTATCAACAGTGACAGAAACCCACAGTTACAGCAGCAGCAGCAGTTACAGCAGCAGCAGTTACAGGAGCAGCGCAACGGTCGATCACAGCTGAACCCGGAGGTATGCTACAGTCGATTTGCTCAATTACAGTACAGCAGATTGCCTCATCATAGTTGAAAAGAGCTGATGCAAGTATCTACTTTGGCATATGACTGATCTATGAAGTATCTATCAGAGCAGAATGGCGTGCTATAGCTTTGCATGCGCTGTCAATGCAAGAATGAAGAATGCCAGTAGTGTGTGTAGTGATACTTTATTGCGCACTGCTACACTGACAACTTCGCGCACTTTCAGTTTAGCAGAACACTCAGTCTATACTTCCATGCAGCATCATGCCTTATGTACTGCTTACCTGTATTGCTGCTGTATGACTGCTGCAGCTCAACAAGCACTTCGACGCAGTGGTGGAATTGAACAGGCACCAAGGCGAGGAGTAAGTTCAACTAGTTACACTATGATGTTCAAATAGTTGCACTTTATAGTTCACTCACTTGAAGTTGTAGCTGGAACGATAGTGATCTTTTATAGTTGCTGTTTTGGCATAGTGCGCTTAAGCATATGCTGCGATAGACATACACCGTTCATTACAATTCATTGCTGTTATGACAGAAGTGCATGTACATGCACAGTAGCAAACTTACACGCAGCAGCACTGCACTGCATCGCTAGGCTCAAAGCATCAATACGAACACATGCACACGTTTGCACACGTGTTCAACAGCACTGCTCCACACTGAGTGCTAACATGACCGTTTATGCACCGTTTATTACCGTTGCATTACCGTTACCATCAGGGCTGGCAGACCCCCACAGTACGCTGTGTTCACAAGGTTTAATGCAGTTGCAGAAGAGCTGGTTGACCGTGGTGTAACTACAGGTCCAACGGTCAGTTATAAAAGGGTTTGGCACCTGTTACAGCACATGTTTGAGCAGGTAAATACAGAATAATTACTGCGCATATGTGTGTATGTGCCTATATAACGTTATGTGTGTAGATATGTTTTCTTTGTGTATCTATGTATGGCGTGGTGTGCAGTAGCTATATATAATATTAACATTTATGTATCCATGTAGTGTCTGTATTAGTGTATGTATATGTATATTGTATGCATATACATGTGGAATGAAGTGTGTGCATCAGTTTGCAGACAGCGCAATATATGAACAGGTGTTGGTGAAGTCGTTGAATATGCTGTACATGATGCATATCCCTCGAAACTGCCCGTATACGCGATCTGTAGACTTTTCCATTGCTGTAGTGTGACACAACAGTGCACAGAGACAGCAGTTCAGTGTGTAAGGGATCTTGTATGCTCAACAACTGTTCTGTGCACCGTTCTGCGGAATGTTCTGTGGACTGTTCTGTGGACTGTTCCGCACAAACAAACAAACTACTGCAGGGTGATGAACTGACACATACATCAGCAGAGCAGTTGGATGGTGCTATCAGATACTTGACTGAGCTAACAAAAAAAGCACTGCATAGGCGTGCAAACGCTGCTAACAATCAGGGCACACTGCAGCAGAAACCAAGTAAGTGCTTGATCATATTGGAGATTTTTACAAATTGAAGCAGTTCTTTTGACATTCATGTACAATGACCAGAACACCGCACTGATTGGTGTTATCAGTTCGCGCTGCACCGAGTGTCTGTATACAGTACATAACAAGCTTGCAACGCCACTGTGCAACTGCAAACGCAGCGATACTAGCTGGTACAACGCATGCTTGTTACCTTTCGTCGAGTGTGTCTGTACTCCAGTGTTTAGTAGTGCACGCTGACTGCAGTCCAGCACACACAGCAAGCTTGTAACGCCACAGTGTAACTGGCAAGCACGTGCATTTTCTTGAACGTCCGTTGAATGTCCGTTAAAAACCGTTAGGCATGGATGCTTCCCCTGGGCTGCGTGCATATGTGAAAGCCTACATTGAGCTGGACAGCAAGGCTAACATGATACCACAGCATGCAGCTGAGCCTGTGTGCAGTGGTCAACCGCTGTGGCCACAAGTCTACATGTGCATGCGCTGCGGTGATGCTGCTGAGGTGCGTCAAGCAGCAGCTGTTGCATACTTCAAGTAGTTGCATTTGTTGCAGCTGCAATTCTGTTTCAGGTTCAGATGCTTGTCGCTTGTCGTTTTGTAAGCGCAATCACTGTACTCTATGTGTGTAAGATCAGCTGACGCACTGGTCGCAGTGTAAGCTCAGTTGAAGCACAAGTTCAGAAGAATAAGGCTCAGTGTAAAGGCTCAGTGTAACGGCTCAGTTTTTTCGTGACCTAAAGTTTTCTCATGTATGTTTTGCACTTGGTAGAGAGGCCACTGAATGATAGCTGAGCTAATCATTGCTGTCCTGTCAATATCACCACTGATCTGCTCTGCTTTAGGCTGCTGCTGTGCTGCATCAAGCACGAAAAGAGGTATACACAACACATATACTATACATAGAATGTTGAACAGTGCAGGTCACTCTTGCAAGGCGCTACTGTTCTGCATCCTCAAACACAATGTACTTCATGTGCTACTAAGGTGCTCGTATCACCTCATTCATGCAAGGCGATACTGTTGTGCACTGTCTTTACTACATGTTTGTATGTGTGTAGCGTGTACACCTCATTCAAGCACTGCGCTACTGTTCTAATTGATTTGACTGCATGTTTCATGTGTTAGAGCGTTTGTATATCTCACTTATGGAAGGCGATGCTGTTGTGCATTGTGTGTCCTGCATGTTTTCGTGTGTGTAGGGTGTGCAAGATGGTACCCTAAGAGAGTGTCAAAAGCTGTTAGAACTGGAGGCACATGGGGGTAGGGGCGCTTCAGAGGGTACTGCAAGAATGGCTGACATGATACGGTATGTTACACTACTGTATATTCATACTACACTTTCATACACCCATAGTACTATAACATTTGTAAGACAGGATTGTGTTATGCGCAAATGCGGTCGCGTGCGATACTATAGGGTATGCTATACTGCTGTATGTGCTCGTGCTCTACTAACATACTATAGCTCTAAAATACTTGTAAGAGAAGATTGTGTTGTGACTTGCATGCTGGTGTCTTTGCTGTCAAGGTTTGCATGCTACAGTACTGTAATACTTGTAAAACAAGATGGTGTTGTGCTTGATTGTGATTGCAATGCCATGTGGTGCGGTGTGGTGCTATTGTGCTCAAATACTACACTGTTATGTTGTCTTAAAGGCACATCAGTGACTCATAGCGCTATATCGCGTCGACATTTGCGCACATTCACTTGATCCTACACTATACTTGTGTCCGAGTATACACTTACACTACCATTCTCTGCTGCATGGTATACATAGGTATACCTTGGAATCAAAGATGCTACAAGCTAACAACCTTGATTGCCTTTTAATTGTACTTATGCACATGTACATAATCCTACAGGAAGGAGTACTATAGACTTTGCAATGCACAAAAGGAGGCGCAAGAGCAATCACGTAGCAGTGGTAGCAGTAGTGGTGGTAGTGCATTAGTTGTACACACTGCTGTACAGCTGCCAAACCCCTACAAACTGCTAGTACTGAACCTGATACTAGCTGAAGAACCTGGCAGAACACAGGTAACGGATAAATTCAAATCCTTGAACATACCAATAAGATTCATCTACTTGGCATTTGAGGATCATTTGTATTGCAGTAACAAGCAACAGCTAGTGTTATAACATCGTCTAGTTGTAGTATGTCTGTGCAGCTGCTGTATCACTGCTACTACTGCCGAGCTTGCTTTTTGCACATCTCTCACATGCATCGCGCTACTACAACTACTAGACAATCACGAGAGCAGTGTTCTCTGCAAGCACTGCTAACATGCAGTACATAATTGCTACCACTTTATCTTTACAATGACTTTACTGACACGGGTGATACGTGTTGCACACCTCACCACACACACTGCTACAACGAAAACACTTTCAAAACAGTCACTGATGCGCACAGTCGAGGACTACATGTGGTTCAAGTTGCACTTCTGCCATGCACACGCATCAGTTGCTTACAAGGCACACAGAGCTAGCAGTAGTAGCAGTAGTCAGCAGCAGCAGCCAGTAGCAGTGTTCACACTAAAGCACCTGCAAGCAGAAGTCACTAACAAGTATGGCCCTGCTCACTTTGATAAGGTCAGCAACGCATCACATATATCACCTTTTAATGCTACTACTATTGCTTATACATCACAGTGAAGCGCTGCACTACACTTTCAATTACAGCATACCTTCTGCTGCAACAATGAGTGTTGCTACTGCTGCTATCAGCGCTACTGTGTTAAGTGCTACTGCAGCTATCAGCGGTACTACTACTGGGGCACCTGTTATTCATTAGTATTACTGCTAGTGTTACTGCCTATACCAGCCTGTACGGCATACAAGTCATGGTATGCTGATGTCGTTTACACTACACGTTCCAGTGTAGTGTGATACTTACTGTTAGCTATATCTGCTGAAGTACTCAGCATTGCTGTCTTATGCACGTCATGTACCAGTGCTAACACTCACAGCTATATGCACTGTTTTTGCTGCGTGTTACTGTATCATTACTGTCTTGAAACGCTTTAGGATGGCCGCTCACCACTGCTGTACGCTAGCATACTGCTCATGTGTCAGCTGTGGAGCGATGCAGTACGCTATCTAAGGCGCGCAGGCCAGATAGTGCCAGCTGTGCACTTAGCTATAGCACTTGGTTACAGTGGTGTCCTAGATGGCTGCCACGGCGCTGGCAACAGTACTGCTGCTAGTGTCACTAACAGCATCCCTGAGGTAAACACAGTACTGGATATACACTATTAACCACTGCACTCACAGCTGAATGAATGCTGGATTACATGTACACGATATAGTGTATTGTACTTGTTTCCATAACCATATATCTCGAGTGTATCTGCACTGCAGAATGCTATAATGCACACTACATCATAGCACACTGTAGTTATATAGTGATACCTAACCGCGGCTTTCTAGTGCGAATGCACGGTAGCATTTATAATTTTGATACCGCTTGATCATTGTACTAATTATACTATTTATGTACGTATGCTTTGCTGCTATTGCTGGTACTGCAGTACTTGCCAGAGGAGGAAGCAATAGTAAAATACAACAACAATGCTAATGCTATTGATGTTGGCAGTACACTACTGAGAGCAATGGTGACTAACTATGCGCAGAGGCTACAGTCTACTAATCCAGATGTAAGTTGCATAATACACAAAACTACTGCATTAACAGTTGTTTTATACAGTATTGCTGGCTCATAGTTGCAGCAGTAGTGCAATGCTTGAGATGTGCGCTGAAGCATATACAGCACATGTGCACTAGCAGTAGTTTGTTGTGTTTACCATGTTGAGTGTAGTTGGTGACCACACTATCGCGCATATCAGCGCTGTTTCAATTGCAGTTACCAGTGTGCTGGTCGCTTACGCAGTACGGAGTATGGCTTTTGCAATGCATGTGCACAATTATGTAATATACTCTTTGATGCGCGCTCGTAATGGCACTTATTGACACTTGTGTACGTGCTCACACTACTGCTTTACTTCACCATCTAACAATGTATACGCGTCTATTTTGTGTATGAACAGGTGGCAACACACTACTTGTACAGGCTTGTTGACCAGCACAAAGAGTTCGAGGATGGCATCCTTGAGTTTAAAGTGCGTATGCGTCTTAGAAAAAGACGTTAAAAGCCGTTGATTGCACCTATGCTATGCAGGACTACTGGCACGGTCTGTTGCTGTCAACGTGGCAGTTGCCTGCGCTGTGTACAAACAGTAGTATTGTACATATGTCACGTTTCGACCGTTAGAATGCGCTTGTACTGCACACGTTGTGGCATCAACTGTACAACTGCGGCAGTATATGCAGTGCTTATGCAGCAACTTACGCTAAGCAGCTTGCATAATGTGAAGCACACATTGCTCCTCAAGCGTGCGTAATGCACAAATATGTTTCGCACACGACCACTGATACTGCTACCCCGCTGCTACGCATCTTTCAATCGTAACACTCCCTAACACTACTGTCATGCTACTATATATACAATGCAATGCTACTCTAACAGCGTGCAGCTGCAAAGCTACTACTAGAGACAAGAGACTACGGCACACTGGTTGGTGAGCTGAGCAGCAGTGGCAGGCGTGTACGCAGCAGTATCAGCACTAGCAGCAGCAGCTTAGTGCGCACTCATGCACAGAAAGCAGGCACTCTTGATGAGCTGCTGCCTGAAGAAGAGGTAATAATTTTACTCAAACTGCCTCTTTGAACTGGCTATTTGTACTGAGCCTTTTTACGGGCTTTTTCTGCTGAGCTTTTTGAATACACTCTATCTATGTATACATATACTTAGTGTAGAATTGCGCCTTACTGACCTGCAAAGATACGCGCGAGTTGTCACAAATCAAGCTGCGCTTCGCTCAGGGCATTCCTGTGCTTTGCTGTCGATCAGCGCACACATCAAGTTGCAAATGAATGATGCGGTTGTGAACTCCAAGACCAATGTTTGTGTGCGCCAGACACTCACATTACAATGATGCTGTTCTGCTGCAATAGGTATTGTGCGCAATGCCTATACTAGGCAAATTGCACTATACGCGTGAATGATGTGATACTATTAGCATCCTAGACGCCACAGTCTGAACAATTTACAATGCTGCATTCTTGTGTACTATGCGAATACTATGCAATCCCGCACTATACAGGTGACTGATGTAATACTAATGGCAGCAGAACAAGCAGAGCACCGTAGTATGTACAACGATGCACTTACACTGTATGCACTAGCTGGAAAGTTTGTTGCTGTACTGAGGCTGCTCAATGCACAACTTGCTGAGGTTAGTAACCTACGAATACTACTATTATTGCTGCTACTAAGACTGAAGCACCACAGCACTAGAGCACTACACTATAGCAAGCATCAGTACTGTTGCTGCTATTATTGCATTGTTCTTAGTATGTACCACTGCTGCTACTTGCACTGCAGCACTATTGCTCTACAGGAACCACATGGTATACATCACTCGCTGTAGTGCAAGCAACTGTTTCACTGTGTAGTGACACAACGCTTGAACTATATACAGTGCATGCACTGCTCAGCAACAATGAGCGCAGATGTTTATAGAGCACTACTATTGCTGGTGGCACTGTTGGAAAAAAAGCTGTATCCACATGTGTTAACGTACAACATGTGCCATGTATGTATTGTGTATACTATGCTGTTGCTGTGTGATGCAACAGGTGCTACTGCCAGATGCCTCTAACAGGGGTCAGATCACAGCATTAGCACAGCAGATATTTGCGACACACATACAGAGCTCTAACAGTAGCAGCGGTACTAGCAGCTACTTTGAGCATCAGGTAAAACAACTTATCACAACACACTATGATTGCACACATACACATGCATATACCGCCAAACATCGCAGACAACACGATAAGCATGCATACGCTTGTGTATATGGTAGAAGACACGATATCTTCGGTAAACTAGTATGCGACGTAGCACTTGTAAAGGGGATATTCAGTAGTCGATTATGTAAAGCAGCCATCTACAAAGCGTTAACAACTGTACTACATGCGACAGAATGGTTGCGCAACAGCTGAAAAGGCTAAACTGCTAATCCAATTCCGTTGTATGAATGCATGTAGCCAAAGGACTGAAAACCGTTTTTTATAGAGAAGCGTTACACAAGTTATCACTTTAGTGCCTACAACAACTGCAATGTGCCTCATGTCGGCATACTGACCACAATGTACGCCAATGTTGTCTAATACATATGAATGCCGTTACAAATATTGGCGTTACAGATGCAGCTGGAGGATCCTAATGGTTTACAGTTACACAACTTTCAACGGCTGCTGAAGCTCATTGAGTTCTTCAATCTGGCAAGTGCTGGGAAGTGCATGGAGGTACAGTAATACTCAGTTCAGCAACTTCAACAATTTTATGATATTTATATAAGAAAATAACTGCAGAGCGCAACGGTTACATTACAAGCGTTTCATAAGTTTTTTTTTAATAAATGCTAGCGAAACGTTATTCCACGTGCAGTGCGCGCATGCGCGTCGTACTGATAATTTATATATAGCACACTGTTGGCACACAGCCGTTTTTCAGTGCACACGCTGCACCTTAATGCACTGCATTGTCTGCTCAGCACATTTCTGCATGAGCTGCATGAGCTTTGCACAGTAACATTTGGCAGTGTTCGGCCAAGCGCTTGTTTTGGGCGTGTGATTGAGTACAACAGCATTCTTCAGTATGCGCTTACGCCGATGCACTATGCACGGACTCTTACATATCATTGCTTGCAATTGTTGTTGTCTGTTTGTGGTGTACGCTATACACAGGCAATAACACTGCTAGATCAGCAGGGGCTAGTAGCAAAAGATCCACGTCAAGTCAATGATGTTAGTGCAGTTGAGTACCCATCCCTGCCTAAAGGAGCACAGCGTGTATTTCACAATGTAAGTGTAGTACTCTCACAAGTTACATACATGGCATACCAGTTTTGTTTGTGATGCTTCTCAAGTAATAGCTTTGATGTGCAGCAGTCATGCAGTTGTGATGTCCAAATAGTGGCACTTTCTACAGCATCTTGCATACTGCAGGTGCTTTCAAATAGTATCTTAGCGCTTACATACAAATTGCAAGTCGCGACACATAAATGTAGTGATCTCCACGATCACTAGTGCAGCACAATAGTGACGCAGGTTGATAGTAGTAGTGTTGCTGCTGCTGACACATAGTTCCACTACTGTGACTGTGCCTTGACCAAACCTCTCTGTACTTGTATATGTATATGTACTACAATACTGTATATCATAGATCATGTATGCGGCAATGGCTTGCTTGGCTGAGCTGCACCGGCAAACATCAAACAAGTGGAGTACTGTCAGCAGCAGCAGCGGTGGTGAGCAGAGCATTGCTAAACAACAGGTAATTGCTTTTACACAAACATGCATGTGTATGTGTATGTATACTAACATGTACATACGTGTGCACACAATGTAGACAAATGCTGACAACGAAGTGCAGCTCATTGTATCATGCAGTATAGTACGAGCATGTTTGTTGATGTGCAAGCAGAGCTACAGACCATACCATTAGAAGTGTTGACCTTGCTCGTGTGCACTGCAACAAGCAACAGCTCCGCAGTGTTGCAATACCATGTAGTTGAAAGCACGTGTTCCCCTGCTACAAGAGCGATAGTCTGAACTGCAGTATATAATAGCACTGTGCCACTGTGTATGATAGTAGCAGTTGAGAACTCATGTGTGTCTGTGCATATACTGCTTTAGCATGTTGCTCACTCTATACTCCTGTGTGCTTGTGTCTCTGTGTATTGCTTGATATCAAAACTGACAAATAACAATCAGATGGCGCAGTACAGGCATAGAGCACAGCTGATACTAACAGTAGCAGTTGGTTTAGGCGATAAGCTGCCACCTGATTGCATAATGAATCTCAGTAGACAAGAAACATCCATGATGTAGTCAGTACTGCTACTAGTATACTAAGTACACTACGGCTACCATCGCTGTTACTAGAGCAACGACAGCAGTAGCAGCAGCAGCAGCAGCAGCAGCAGTAACAGCAGTACCAGCAGCAGTGGCAACAGTGCGAGCAGTTATACCATCACAGGTAGCAGATGCATGGCTAGTAACTACTTACGCAAGGGACTGCTGGTGACTAGTGCATACTAATTGTGAGAGGTGAGGCTTATATAGTCTCTAACGTGCATACAATAGCACATTGCATCATCGTGTGAATAGTGATGTATCTTAGTTGTATACAGTGCTGAGAGCAAGTGCGCCACTTGCAAGTTCACAGACATAGCGTGCCCGTGTCTCACGCAACTGCGTGCATGCAAGCGCGCTTGTGCACGCTAGCATATTACACTGCACACTGCATCGACTAATAAGCGTTGTCATTCTAATACATCGTGCTGTGTGTGTGTGTAATCAGCAGGCGTGAACTGGTCAATCAAGACAGCACGACGTTAGTCAATCAGCAGTTGGAGCGTTACATGCTAGCAGTTGCTCAATGCAGAGTTGATGCTGTGTTGCTGCTGTAGCTGTCAGTCTTGTTTGTGAGCAGCTACTGACCGCGGGATGCTGTGTTGAAGCTTGTGACACAACAGCAGCAACGCAGAGGAGCAAAACACAATGACCATGGTGGTGTAACATTCGACATATACGAGCATGCTGTAGAGTGACAATACAGCAGCAATCCTATCAATACAACGACCTTCGTGCACAGATTTCCTTGGAAGTTTGTAGAACTGGCTCTTTTGTGTGTTCACTTTGCCAAGGACGGTGTTTTTCACTCTTTTGGTTGTGCGCAAGATGCTCGTAAAGCGTTTCCTGAACCTAATACGTGCTGTGCTTTTGCTAGCCTGTGCAGCAAGCGCTGTTAGCGTTCGTGAGAGGCGTATGCGATGTGGTCCGGCGCTCAGACGATCTCATTGGTGCCGCAGAAGCAATTATCAGGGTGCACAGCATGCTCTTACGAGTCATCCTGCGCTTTATCTAAGAGGAGGTAGCCATCAATGCGACAGTGCACTTGCAATCCCATATAAATTTTTATAGGTGCACTTATCGTGCTTGCGTCGTGTTCCCTCTCACGCAGTTCAGTTACGGCAGCCATTTTCA
>AXNI01007562.1:0-10049 GCA_000498555.1 Heterococcus sp. DN1 | reverse complement strand
TGCCGCAGCTGCCGCGGAGACACCAGCGCTGCAGTGCTGCTGCTGCTGCCAGTGCTGTTGAGAGCACGTGTATGCACTGTTGATCGTTGAAGTGACGCGCCACGTTGAAGTGCCACGTCAGAGGTGACGTTGTAGTGCGCATCACCAGCAGTAGCAGGCCTGTGTCTAGCACTGCTGTCACCAGCTTTCACTGCGTGCAATGTTGCTGCATCGTGAGAGCTCCTCACTGCACTGCTACTGCTGTTGGTGTGACTGCTGCTGAAACGCTGACCATCTATAGGCTGCTGCTGCTGCTGCTGCTGCCGCTGCTGCTGCTGCTGTGAAGATAGGTTTGGTGATCGTTGCTGCGGTGACACTGCACTTGCCTGTTTGTGAGTGTTGCGCATCTGTTCTGCACTCACTTGTTCGTAAATGTTACGCATCGGTGCAGCAGGTGATTGCTGTACAGGACTGACAGCTCTGTGCGATGCTGTAGACTGTATCATACCAGCGTGTACTACATCATCACCAGTAGTAGTAGCAGCAACAGCTCTGTTCGGCTGCGCTGCACCAGTAGTGCTATGATTGCCACTACTGCTGTGCTGTGCAGCTAGCCAGCTGTTGCCACTGTGTTGACTTGTAGCGCTCCCAATGCTGTCATTCAGTGCACCAGCTTCGCCATAAGGCTCGTCATCATCATTATTGTATACATCGGCAACTGCACCAAATTGCTCTGCTGCTGGGCTGTGTACACTGCTGTGACTACTACTGTAATTGCTCCTGTCGCCCCGTCGGGGATGCTGCTGCTGTTCATTGTGATCTGGCTGCGAGTAGTTCAAGCTGTAGTTATCAGTGCTATTGCTGTCTGCCCAAGGGTTGCTGTTGTTATTGTTAGCAGACGCAGCTCTCTGCTTAATACTGCTGCTACTATGAGTACTGTATTGACAAGTTGATATGATATAGATACACATGACAGCAGCTCTGCGTGTTAGTAGTCTACTTGCATTCGAAAGTGCCTCGTGCACATGCATGTCAACATGCATGCAAGTGATGCAAGCAACCGATTGCGAGACATTTGGCAAGTACACCCATGGTACCTACTACTCTGAAGTCGTTATCATATACCTATACGCACAGAATCATGTCATAATGTTAGTGTATGTAAAAACTGATGCTGATATACTCACCTTGGTCCAACAGCAGCATCTCTGCTTGACTTTGCAGAGGTTGCTCTTGCTGCAGGTGTACTAACACCCTTATGTATAGCCTTATGCACAGCACTAACTTCCATTCGCAACACTCTGGGACTCACTGCATCATCATCAGTACCAGCGGTAGCAGCAGTGTCTCTTACTGCCGTTCGTGGCGTACGGCTCTTCAGAGCGCTACTGCCACTGCTGTTGCTGCTGGTGTTGCGTTGTTGTGGCAACGCAGCAGGCGATCGCTGCCTAACGCTGCTGCCAGCATTTCGCAGTGCTGCTGCTGCTACTGCTGCTGCTGACTGTTGCGGCGTCACTGCTGCTGCTGCTGTTACTGCTTTGCGTGCTGCTGCTGCTGAAACTGGAGTAGTCACTATACGCTTAGCAGTAGCTGAGTGCGGTGCTCGTGACAGCTGCAGTTTGCTAGGACTAGTAAAAGCAGGCCTGCAAGCACATATATATATACATAACATCAAGAATGCGCGATCAAATGCGCAATGAACAAGCAAGACGTATAAGCTACAACATGTCACTATAGCTGTACGTAATGCAATGTATTGAGTAGTGTCATGTAACACAGCGTAACATTAATCAAAGTTGCAAGCGATTAAATGTAGTGTAGGGGGACTTACGGTGTAGTATCGATGGCCACTCTCTGTCCAAATGCAAAGGCCAGTGTGCTGCTACCACTGCGGCTACTGCTAGTGGCACTACTGCCACGAGCTCCACTGCTCGCTGCAGCAACAGCAGCACCTGTCTTTGACGGTGTTACAACACTCTGTACGGATGACACACCAACACATGCGTAACATGAGCACAGTCTTAGAATCTGCTAATCAGCTTGACCAGAAGAACTTGTGCCACATCTCAGCAACACTAACAGCAATCACTACCACTACTATAATGTAACAGTGAAAATTTGCAGCACAGACTTCTACTTGGCGGTTATAGAAGCATACGCATAACGAGCAATACTACAGTGCATAAACTATACAATTTGTATGTCACCTCAGATGAGCTACTAGCAGTAGATGCCTGCACAAGCCATAGCTCAGCAGCAGTGCCAATAGGATATGCTTGTGCTTTTGGTACTGGCTCTATAGGCAAGTCACCATGTGCATCTTCTAGGCCATATGGGACACCTCTCATAGTGAAGACCTGCTACAATAGCAGCAGCAATGGCACGTCAGCGTAGCATCACGATAGAGCACTGCATGGGTACTACTGTTACTGCTAACAGGTAGTGCACAACTGCTACCGAACAAATGGCGAACTTGGCTATTGCCTATTGCAGAGCTTGAGATAGTGCTGTTCGAGTTGAGACGCATCAAAACTCCTACAGCGTAGGTTGGTACCACGGCTAGATCTTGAGACAGCACAATATTTCTTTCTGAAGCTGTCTCATTACTTACCTTGCGTAGTTTGAGACTGGGGCTGATCTTGATCAAGTCAAGCGTTCTGTAGACAGTCTTGAAGCAGTGCTTTACAATGTCAACCAGATCTGAGAAGTGTTCGCATAGATCATTGAAAGATGCAACTTCTTAGTAAGCTGCATACATATCGACCAGCGTGTGCGATGATTGATGCTGGCGTAGCAGGTGATTGCAGTGCAGCCTTGATGCCTCACCTATGCAGAGTGTCAGCCAAACACCACGTCGCTCTTCCTTGCCTAGCAGTGGCACTTGAGCGTGCATCAGAGTAGCGTGAACTTTGCTGAAACCACTGCTGATGTTGAGCCGCCTGCGACTGCCCACTTCATCTGTGATGCTCAGTTCTAAGGCGAAGGGCTTGCTGGCTGTGAGGCATAGCTGCAGCACCAGAAACCGCTGCTCCAATCCCACTGCGCAATAGGGATAGCAAACAGCCCGATTCAAAGATCAGATTTTGGTGGTGCAACACAGCGAATGCTGCAAATGCTGCATTTGTAACTCACGTGATTTTGTGGCTGAAGACGGCCTCTGTATACAAGAGCTCGATCCATCTATGCCAAGCACGTAGCCCTTCACTGCCTTGTCGTACAGCCGCTTTACTGTGCCAGTTGCAAGCCAGTCTTTCAGAGGCTCTGCACCAGAGGCGCTAAAGATCTCGACAGCTGGGCCTCCCTGATACAGGCCAAAGGCCAGAGGCGCTGCAGCCATCACAAGAGCTTGGATCCAAACCCAAGGACGAAGGCGCGAAAGATTCAAACTGGAGAAATTTCTTTGAGCACTAAGCAAGGCTCACTCAGCTTACAGCAAGGCTCGTATAGCACGTCAAAGTTCAGTCATCTGAAATCTTTCTTCGCCAGGGGTTACAGCAGCAAATTTTTCCTTCACTTCGCACGCGGGTGTTGGTACACGTGCTGCGAGCAGCTGCGTGAACACTAGGAAGAACTGTGCAGTTTGCGCAGATGGCATATAATAACCAGCCTCTCAAGAACGAGCTGCCATTCGCAGAGCCTGTCTGGGCTGCAGCAAAGAGCAATGATGACATCCCATTTGCGCAAGCAGGAGCAGTGTCTGATGAGCAGCTGCTGTACCAGATACCCTCTTATGGTGCTGATGCGCCAATGATGTACGATGCAGAAGCACGGCGAGCGAAGAAGAAAGCTGAAGACGAAGCACGCAGAAACTGGCACATTGCCAGCTTCATCCTATCAGCTCTGCTAATTGCCTCAATACTAGCTGCACTGCTACTGCACAGCGATGATGGCAAGGGCGCATTCATCTTCATATCATGCTTTCTGGCTCTCATCTACCTAATAGAAGCCTTTGCAAAGAGCGAGTCTTTCAAGTATCTGTGGAATGCTGGCAGAAGTCACAGCGCTCTAGATGCGCTGAGTGCTCTGCAGCGTGTGCCTCCAGAGATCTCTGCTACAGTGCAAGGCTACCACTACGAGAACCGGTACTCAGAGAGCACACACACGAATGCAGATGTGAGTACTCAGACATCACACACTGTGCTCATACTTCTTTATGTAGCTTCAACGTTGTCCTTAGCAGTGCTAGCACTCACCACATTTCGAATATCGCTTGAGCAATACACACTTGACACAACATTTGGAACGCACATCCCATATACAAACGCAGTGCTAATCATTGTACCAATTAAACTGATGTCAACAACAGGGCTCGAGAGAGACCCGCTCAGAGACTTCCCGCGTGCGAGTAGACACGCACAGAGCCACTGCTGAGTTTGCCTACGAGAAGTGGCGAGACCTGTCAGAGCCAGTGTACAGCATAGCACGACCGTTTGACATTGTCAGGCTGCACCTGGGCGTCAAGATCCTGCACGGCGATGCCCGCACTGCAGCAGCCTATGCTGCTATGTGTGAGCAGCTGAGAGCAGTGAACAGCAGGAGAGACGCTCACTTTGACTTCACAGAGCAGCACAGCGTTGAGGGGCTCAAGCCTCGCATGCTGCTGTTCCCCGAGGATGCTCACGCTACCCCTGCGTGGATGTGCTGGCAGTGGTACGCAGTGAGCGTGCTGACTCTGACTAGCTGGTTCTACAGGATTGCGCTAGAGATGAAAACTGTGAAAGTTGTGTATGAGTTGCAGAAGCAGGTGTTTGTAGCTGCTGATGCTACGGCTGCTTGAGAGAGTCAGTATCTCCTGAGGCGACAGCTAAGATGTGCTGACGCACACACAGACACACATAGAGAAAAAGAGTGAGGTCAAGCACTCTTGTCAAAAGTAAGCTGCACTGGCGCAGTGGTCTAGTGAACCTGAGTAGCGCTAGCCGTGGCAGTAGCAGCAGCAGCAGAAGTGCTGTCAGCAGCTGCAGCAGTGGTGGCAGTGAGCACGACTGCAACAGCAGCAGCTGCGTAGTTGCAGCAGGTTGCCGCGAGAGCAGCTGCAGTAGAGTCAGAGATATCATACTTTGTGACAGGGTGCCAATAGCAGCCTGTATAGGCTTTACAAAGTGTAGTTTGCCAGCAGTGCTGATTGCAGCTTCTGCATAGGGCAACAATGTTTTAGGACAGCTTGGCACTGGCGGTCACATGAAACAATGAACTTTTTCACTGCCGCAAGTGTGACTCGCCTGCTTTTGATTGATGAGTTGTTTGTGATTGCACAGCTTTCAAGATGCCCTCAGACAAGCGCTGGCTAGACAAGGCTCAGTACACGTCGAATTGTCCACAGTACAAAAGAGGCAAACGTTGCAAGCTTGGCGACAGCTGCACGTTCCTGCATGGCGCCAATGATACTCGACCATGCGTGATAGCCTCGCAGCGAGCTAGAGAGCTGAGACTGAGAGAGCAGCCTAAGCCGCCACATAAGGTCAAGTCAAAAGCCACAGCTAAGCTACTGGACTGGCTGACGGACCGCTTGCATGCAGACAACGTTGGCAAGGTAATGTTGCTGAACCTCAGTACTGCTGATTGCTGCAACGGTCTTGTTCAAGCACAATCTGGTTTCTACCATCTTGGCTGATGATCATATTATTGCTGATAATCATATCACTAACTTTGCGTCTGTACACATGTTACACATGTTTCGCGCGCCACAGAGGTCAGATGCTGCTCTGAATTCTCTGAGTACTGTACTGAAAGTGCTCAAGAAGTGCAAAGGCCCTCGAGACTTCTACTGTGAAACTATTGTAGTGTGCTGCAAGCTGTGCAGCATCACACTGACAGCTCGCCGTGATCATGCTCTCAAAAAGAAGATCTGCAAAGCTCTGCTGAAGATAGCTAAACAGTCACGCCATGAGAAACCATATCCACCAAACATCACACAGCTCGCAGCGGAGACACTTGTACAACTGTGCGCTGGGTACGAGGCAGACTGGACTCGCAAGTTCCGCAAGCGTGTGAAGAAAGCACGGTCAAAGTGCTCAAAAGAGGTGCGGCGTGCACTGCGCTGTGTTCTTGATGGCAAGGCGCTGAAGACTGCTAAGCCAGACAAGACAGACATGTCTAGTCAACGCTCTCGTTCGCACTCTCAACACAGCAAGCATGAGCAACAGGCACGTAGGAGAACACACTATGAGCCATCGCCTACCAGGAGAGTTCACTCTGAACCAGCACCAAAGAGGCACTCTCACGCACGTGAACGCACTCGCTCGCCGTCACAACACAGCAAGCATGACAAACAAGCACACAGGAGAACACACTATGAGCCATCACCTAGTAGTACAGCAAGAAGAGCAGACAATGAGCAGCCATCTGGTGATAGAAAATCACACTATGAGCCAGTGCCGAGGAGGCATGCACGCACATACTATGAGCGCTCTCGCTCGCCCTCTCGGTGCAGTGACTATGGTAGACTAGCACAGAGGAGGACACACTATGCGCCATCACCGCATACAAGAAGGTCTGATCACTATGGGCTAGCATCAAGGAGGCGCTCACCCTCACCCTCAATACGGGGCCGTCCACAGTCACGCACACATTCACGCTCACGGTCACGCGACAAGGAACAGCAGCAGCAGCAGCGGCAGCGCAGGTCGCAGTCTTCACGCAGGCGCTCACGCAGTTGGTCTCGCAGCAATAGAGGGGGGAGGGAGCGTCCTGCTGAACAAAGTGACGCGCCATCAATAGCAGTTACAGTAAGAGCAGTCACACCAATAGCACTCACTAAAGAGAGCAAACTCGAAGCAACTGTACAGACCACTAGCAGTAGTAGCAGTGTCCTAAGGAGGCGTGCCACAGCTGCTGCACTGCAATCTGCTTATAGCGGCAACAACAGTGCTGCAAAGAGCGGTACCACCAGCAGTGCCACTGGCAGTATGGATGCAGCAGCAGGAACAGAGTCAGCAGCAGCAGTAGCAGACACACCAGATAGTAGTACGCTCAACAGGTCATCACAGCAGTGCCCTATGACGCAGCTTGAGGTTATGCATGATGCGTTTGCCGCTCTTGCTACTGCCGCTACTGTCGATGTTGACAGTAGCTCAGCAGAGAGCTCCTTTGACTATCATAAACGTGCTAATAGAAGTGGCACACCGCAGCACACTGGCATCACTGATGGTGCTACTGATATGTATGCTGATGTTCTCTCTGGTCAACAGGTACTACTACTATCGTTATCTTGGTGCACTATCACTGCCCTTGTCGTACGCTGTAGCAGCAGTCAGCAGTATGTACACAGCATTGCTGCAGTCATAGACCAACCACATAATTGGCGAGTCTTGCACATGTTTCAACAGTAGCAATACACAGTATAAATGCTACTCATTTCACAATTGTGCACTGTGTTTGTTTGCACAGTGCACTATGCAGAGTGTGGAGCAAGAGCGCCCCAAGTGTATGAAGACATCTGAGTTTGATGTGCAACAGCCAGCACTTGAAGCAGCACAAGACGATAGGCTGCTATGCATACGCATACTCAATGTGGACTGCGATGAGGTATACACTACTGCTACATCTTTTGGTAGAAAGCATACTACTGGTATCAATTGCAGTGCACACTGCCATGCGTCAGTGTGCTGAACATGCACAAAACAGACAGATGTTGACATTGTTTATGGTTGATTCGCTTACTACTGGCACAAATCATCATGCGTTGTGGTCGTGACATACTAGTTTATTTATCAGCTTGCAATACATCAATCATACACTGCTGACTGTTGCCATTGCTACACTGTTGTTATTGCATGTATGACAGCTACAAGAAATGATCATGAGTGCACTGCAAGCAGTTGGTAACTTTGAGCTAATGGGCAGGTAAGAGGGCTACAATACTGCAACATAGCATAATGTGCATAATGCAGCATGTTGAGCAGCATCATTGGCAATGTGCAAGTTTCTATAGCGTACTTGTGGCAACTACCGATTCGTCGCTACTAGCAAAGCTGGTATTGTACTAACAGTGACGCGTCGCGTTGTACATACTACTACATCTTAGCACAGCAGAGTAGCGCCACATGATGATAACTGCTATTACTGCTAGTATCGCTTCTGTTACCACTACATAGGCCAGCACTACTAGTGCTGCTTACACTACAGTGCTATCCTTTTACTCTGAACTACAATGACTGTGAACTGTATGCGCTGCTGTAGGTGCTATTGGCAGTGCTTACTAGACTTAAGATTCTCTGAACCATTAGACGCTGATGCAGTTCCAGACATTATAGATGATCTTGAGCTAGTATCATACAGTAATCAAAAACCATTAGTAGTACTGAAGAAGCCATGTAACTTCTATAGAGGGCAGTACTATAAGCAATACTGCGCACCCTACAACAGCGCTTACACCAACACTTACTACATATTGCAGAACTCGCAGGTGAGCATGTAGTACATGTCAAGTGCTTAGGCCACCATGGTATATATAGTACACGTTATTGTAGTCGATCGTGCGAAGTACAGCAGAAGCTGCTGCACAGTACTTTCAATCCATGTATACAGTACAACAGCTTTACAATAGTAGCTGGACAACGCAGCAAGTACACTGATTGATTAGCTACACAGATGCAGCATGTTTGCTAACTGGTGCATGTGCACACTGCAACTACAACTACAACACACGCCAGACTGATGCTACACTGAAACTACCTGAAGCAGAAGTTGTAGAAGCTTACACTAACAACACAGTGCAGCTACGCATTGTGAACGTAGACTCAGATGAGGTGAGGTTAAACAGCTGCTGTGTAGGTGTACTCTATGTGTTCACTGCAGTGTTTAACGTTAGTGCTTACGTACTCAAGCTTACATTTGTTGCGAAGTTGTTGTTGCGTAGCGATAGTTCAGCGATGACACCTCATATGAGGTTTACAATGTGATGTTGCGTAATGCTTTCAAAACGACGGCTAGCTGCGCGTATCCAGACGATGTTATATCTGACTCAAATTTATGACGCGATGTTCCAATTGCTAAACGCCGACTGTTCATAACAGCTGGTGCAAGCAGTATGTGCTGTGTGTGAGCGTGTTTATAACTATACAGTACTGGGCAGGTTAGTGCATGTGCTGCATAGTAGCAATAAACGACAATCTCCATCGCGTGAGCTTGCCTCATAGTACACAACATTGCATGCATACGTACATTCGCACATGGATGCAGAAGCTCCAGTTCACAGTTACTGAGCTTGTTAGCGGCAAATTCGCACGCACTCTGCTTATGGTGTTTACGCAGTACATATACACTAGTGCAAACATGTTTGTATACGAGTTGATTTCAACCTGCAACAGCTACAACTGCTACAATACCACAATGATCCACAGATGCTACCGTCGCAACCTGTTAGATGTAAGGTTCAACAGAGTAGCTGATGCAATAGCAGCATATGATGATTTACTGCAGCTACAGTTAACATCATCTGGGCAACAGACAGAGCGACCTAAACGGTGTAAAGTAGTGCTCAAACCAGCATCATTTGATTGTGGTGCGTATGAGCAACTAAGGTCTGATACACCTCTTACAACATCCAGTACTGATGAGTACTGGCAGCAGCAACAGCAGCATCAACAGTGTCAGCAGCAGCAACAGCAGCAGTCATCAGCAGCAGTGGCACCAGTTCAGCTAAATGTAGCAGTAGCAGCACCACCAGCAGCACTGCGCAGTGACAGGAACGACAGTTTACAGCCTACTGCTACTGCTACTACAAGTGCTACTGCTAATGCTGTTAGACATGCTACAGTAAGAGAGCAGTATGGTGAGTCACAAACAACACCTGCTCTAGACGTTGATTCTTGCAATCGCAGCATAAAGCAAGAGCTGGACAGTAGCAAGAGTACTAAGAGAAGTGATAGTAGAGAGGACAGACTTCACAGCAAGAAACGTAGCAGCAGCCGCAGCAAAAGTCACAGTCGTGAGAAGCGACGTCGCAGCAGCAGGAACAGTGACAGTCGAGACAGGTACAGATATAGGAGCGATAGCAGAAGCAGGCGCCGTAGTAGGAGCTATAACTGTGCACGCAGCCGCAGCAGCTACTACACGCGGTGATGCTG
>AXNI01007470.1:0-11583 GCA_000498555.1 Heterococcus sp. DN1 | reverse complement strand
TTGAGCGGGACCCTAAGATCCTAAAGGCTACCACTGAGCTATAGCTAATGTCAACCCTAATGTTAGTACCGTAATAGTGCATACATACTGCTTCTCACTAATAAGGTGGTAGTTACTGGAGACGCGTGTATAACACTGCAGAACTTACCCACAGGATCTGGCTTCCACTGATAGGTGCTCGCGGTTTCTTACGCTCATCAGCAGAGCTATCACATGCAGAGCTATGAGTGTGCTCGCTCTGGCCCGCAGTCTTACGGTACACAGCCCTCCCCCTCCGCACTGGTTTGGCAGCTGCAGCGCTGTCACAGCCAGAATCGTCGCTAGAGTCAGAGCTTCCTCTGTGAAAAGGACAATTCAAGCTAGCGACAGGCTTTTTGCGCTTGAGAGTAGGCGCATGCCACTCCTCATCAGAGCTCGAAGTGTGGCCAAGAGCAGGGCTCGCAGCGCTAGCTGGAGCNAGCCTTAGGCTCGGCCGCCTGGGCCTGCTCGCCGAGCTGATGCTTTGGCTGTTGTTCAGCTGCTGCTGCAGCTGCACCTGCACCTGCAGGAAGCTGTCTCAGATGCTTGGCTTCCTGTGAGACACTGCTGCTGCTCATGGTGCAGACGTGACGGTGCAGGGAAACTGCGAAGAAACAATGAGCAAAGCACAAAGGGACTGCTCGCATCCTGCATTTTGGCGGTTGGTCGTTCTTGGCAGCACAAACTACTCGTTGCACACTGCATTTTGCAAAGCATTGACTTGTAGGGTTACGCTGTGTCGCATGCATCATGCGCGCACAAGCGCGCACACACGCACAATTGGATCAGCTGAGGCGATTGAGTCAAATGGACACGCAATAAGGGTTCATCAGATGCATATACTATAGTACATGGTATGCTTGCTATTTATGCATCAGCTGTTACACTGCTTATTCACTTGTGGTCCAATGTCCATTTGACTCAATCGCCTTAGCTGATCTAGCGATCGACATACACTACTAACAGCTTCTCTCGAGTAAAACATCAATATGATGCCATCGGATGAGCTATGATCACGTTTCTGATATAGCTCTGATACCCAGCGACTACGAGCTTTACAGCTCTTAGCTCATAGCTGGCTCCGGGGCACAAGCGCTATACAACTGCTGCTGTATGTTACCGTAGTTTGTAGCAGGCCTTGCGTATGATGCTCGATACGTCATGTCTGACGAAGTGATAGCATGTAGCGCCAAATTCTATTGTTCTGGCTGCAGTCGTGTGCAAGTCTCACTCGTGAGGCAGATGCGAACACAGCGCTGTAGAGCCATGTGTCAGTCAAGGAACACCTGTCAAAGCATATCGCATGACATAAACTACAATAGGACGACTAACCTCAACAGCTGGACAGGCTATAAATAGAGTAGATATGTACTACGCCATCAGCTTAAGGTATCTTACGATGTGCATCAAGCAGCGATCATACTCTCAACTAGATCGCTCACTATACACGTTGTGGCTGCGTTACTTGCCAAGCAATGGCGCTGCGTGCACACAAAAAACAACACGTGAAAGTTGCATGAGTAAGCAACGGGTCAGCAGATACAGATACATAGCCGCCTTGTGAGAGCTGCTGACAACCTAGCACACTGTCGTGTGTTGTATACATGTAGTATATAGTGCTCGTACGGTGTTCAAAGGCTTCTTACCTCGTGCACCGTCAACAGTCCGGGCAGCTCTGGGATATCCTGCTGTTACTCCTGCCACTAAACTAACTTCAGACTTGTTGCTGCAGCTCCAGGATGCAGTGGAGACATTGAACTCTACTAGTGAGCACAGCAGAAGCACTCAAAGGCTGAAAGTCAAGTCCCATGATACGTGTCGCGGAGTCTTTGGCTAGCGCTCTTCCAGTACGCGTCTGTGCTCATAATGCAATAGAAGCCAGATCCATATCAGCGGGCAGCCAGCTAAAGCTTTCGCTTTGTCTGCTCACTTCAATGAAGGTCGAATCTTGCTGTACGTTCACTCCATCGCTGCTTCGGTAAAAAGATTCAAACGCATATTGAAACTTTCGAAGTTGCAATAACAGCTCCCTCAAAGCACAGCTCTAGCGCTAGCAGTGGAGTCGCAACAAGAAAATCCGCTGACCGTTTGGGTCGCATCGCTTTTTTTTTAAAGCTTCCCTCGACATGCGATCATGGTGATATGCACTGATCGAGCGTACAGCACAGCTGCACGTCGTGGAGGAACTGCAGCTGCAGGCGGTTCTGTGCGTATACGGGAACGCTATCTGTCTGATGCAGGCCTCGTTGTTCCTGTTGCGCAGACGCTGCTGGGCTCGACGACAGCTAGCAGCAGCACTTCAGACAAGCCGCAGTCACCCACTGTATACTTGCTACCAGACAGTGCGAGCTTGAGGTCCTATCTTGAGCTCTTCGAAAGAGCTGACTTCACAGGCCTCGCTCATGATGATTCGCAGACAATAGCAATGCTGCTATTGCACAGCGTATTAGAGGATGCTGCATGGGATATGACACAGAAGCAGCGGGGCAGATTGCAAGCAGTGCTACGTGCTCAGCACAATGCTCTCATCTTTTACAATGATTACTGTGCTGAGACCTACGTGAAAGCAGGTGGTATAGCAGCAGTATCAAAAGCAGCAACATGGTGCAGTCAGCAGATATTCACTAATAGTCAGAACAGACAGCAGCAGCAACCACCTGTGTTAGTGGTGATGACAGACGATCCAGCAGCTTTACAGTTGCATCTAGCTACAGCAACAGCAGCTGCAGCCGTTGTAAGGGTGCTTGATTGTGAGCAGTACATTGATACATACTGTAATGCGCAGCATGCAGCAGCTTTGCACAGTTTGCGGCAGCAGCTGCACAAAGCAGCACTTGCGCAGACTGATAATGCAGCTAAACAGACTATTGCTGATAGTAGTGGCATAGCACTACAACAAGATGCTACTACTATTACAGCAGGTCTTAAGCATGGTATATACTTACAAGGTAGACTTCAGATCTTCAAGCACAATCCACGCGAAGGCACTGTATCAGCAAAACCTGTGAAGTCCACTAGCTCAACTGGTACAGGTCAACAGAGTATGCTGATATCAGGGCGTACATCACTGAACTGTGCTATAGATAATGACATTGTAGCTGTGCAATTGCTGCCAAGAAATAAGTGGCGCAAACCTGAATCATCTCGCAAACTGACTGTTAGTGCACAGACTAGAGCTGATGATGATGTTAATGATAGTAATGATGAAAATAGTGATACAACAGCAGCAAGCGGTACTGTACCAACAGGTGTAATAGTTGGTATAATACAGATGCGACGACGTCCTTATGTAGCTACTATACCACCTGAAGAAGCTAGTAGAAGTGGTGAATCTGGTGTACTCGCTACACCTATGGATGTACGCATACCAAAGGTTAGTACCCATATTATTGTCATCATTCACATACAGGCATCGTGTTACGAGCTTTTTTGATTGTTGTGCATGAACAAGCATAATTTTATTGAAAGCTGTTGTTCACAGAAGTGATGTTTCATTAGAGCAGATAGCAGCTTTGCACTAGCTATTGATTAACTGATGCCTGCTTTCTATAATCTACTACAGGTGAAGATACGAACACATCAACTGTCACAGCTTATTGGACAGCGCATAGTTATTGAGATTGATAGTTGGGAACCAGGTGCATCATTCCCACAAGGTCATTATATACGTAGTCTTGGACCAGTTGCAGAGATGAAAAGTGAAGTTGAAGCATTGTTAACTGAATATGGTGCTAATTTTCCACCATTTAGTGCATCTGCCTTAGCATGTTTACCATCAGTACCACATCCACCACATGAGCCACAAGCACCTGTTGCTGCTGCTGCAGAGTTACAAAGCATCAGTAGTAGTACTAGTAGGGATGGTGGTGCTGCTAATCTACAAAGTATAAAGAAGTTCACTTGGACTGATAGTGGTTGGTGTGTACCTGATAGCGAAATAGCTGTAAGACGTGATATACGTAGTACATGCCGTGTATTTAGTGTTGATCCACCTGGTTGTCAAGATATCGACGATGCTATGCATGTACGGCTATTACCTAGCACTACTAATAGTAAAGGTAAGAAACGGCAACCACGTAAATATGAGCTTGGTGTATCTATAGCAGATGTTGCATTTTTTGTAAAGCAAGATAGTGCACTTGATAAAGCAGCTAGACAAAGAGGTACTACATCTTATCTACCACACGCAAGATTTGATATGCTACCAGCATTACTGAGCTCAGATTTGTGCTCACTACATGGTGGAAAAGATAGATTAGCTGTTAGTGTTATATGGGAGTTAGAAGAAGTGATTGATGGTGATAACGATGAGCTATTCAAACTTGCCACTAATGACGATGGTACTATCAAAGCATGGTTTGGAAGAACGGTAAGTGCTGCTTGTGTTTGAAAGCATGACGTTAATGATGTATTCCCTGTATTATCTTGAAAGGTAGTCTACTGAACGTATGCATTCTGATGCATAACAGCGCTTACTCTTTGCATAATTACTCTGTATGCGTGTGCATTCGGTCTTCTTAGATAGTTTGCCTGCTGACATATTGCATGCTGACTTAGGACATATCACTTGTCTTATTTTTCTGGTGTTATGCATGCATACACAGGTGATACACTCAGTAGCAGCAATGACGTATGACCAAGCACACACACTAATACATGAAGGCTGCCTAACTGAACCACAGCCTATAGTACCAGCAGGTCAAGCTGGTGCAACGGTCAATACTACACTTCAACCCGGTTTAAGCGAAGATTTGCGCATACTGCAGCGTATCACACGCTGGCTTGCAAAACAAAGGACAGCAGCAGGAGCACTTGATCTCAGTAAACCAGGTGGTGAATTGAAGTTCAACCTAGATCCGTTAACAGGTGAACCGTTAGCAGTAACGGCTAAAACTGAGCTTGAGATCCATCACACTATCGCTGAGCTGATGATACTGGCTAATAGAACAGTTGCTGAAAGGATATACAGTAGCTTCCCAACAGCAGCACTGCTAAGAAGTCATGCACCAGTAGAAGAGAGTAGGTTCAGCGCGCTTAGAGAGGTAGCGCATGCAGCTGGTATTGACTTAGTAACAGGCAGTGGTGCCCAGTTACAGTCATCACTTGATAGTAGTGCTGTAAAACAAGGGGCTGATGCTGGTGCACTTCTTAAGACACTTGCTACACGTGCTATGCAAGAAGCAGTGTATGTATGCACTGGTACACTCGATGAGCATCAACAGCAGAGTGGTACACATGGTAGTATTTTATCTGGTGAAAGATTTTCACACTATGGATTAGGCATACACAAGTATACACACTTTACAAGTCCTATCAGAAGGTACGATACTACAAAACAATGCTGTGTATGTGCTTGCATTGCATTGGCTGCAAGTGGCTTGTAGGTTGTTTTTGGCTATTATTGAAAGTGCATGCGATCATGAGTGCAAGAGACTTGCTGCTGCGAGCAACCGCTCGTAAGATGCCAGCGCTAAAGCTGCTGTGTGTATGCTGTGTTGCTGTGCTACTCTGCCTGTATGCGTACAAACAGGTACGCTGATTTGATAGTACATAGGCTATTGCTAGCAAGTCTTAGTAACACAATAGAGGCGATTGATAGCAGTAATGAAGCTTATATGGCTATTGAGGACGTTGTCTCAATACCAGAATCACAAACGCCATCTGTTATGCAGCAACAGTTGCAATCAGAAGGTATGCTTGTTGACACTAGCAGTAATAAACAGCCTGTACAGAGCTATACTGCAGATACTTTTGATGATTTAGAAGGTGATGATCTATTAGATGCACTGTTAGGTATGGATGAGGATACTACTACTAATAGTACAGCAACACTAGCATTGCCATGGCAGAATGTAAAGACAGCAGCACCTGTAGCAGCAGTTACAGCAACAGAAGAAACTGACGCAGTAGCTAAAGATGTGGTTGCAGCTCAAGAAGAATCATCACAAGATAAAGTTACAGTACTACTGAGTACACCAGAATTGAGTGCACTATGTGAACACTTGAATGATAGGCATAGATCTGCTAAGCAGCTCAGTACTCAATGCCAAGAGCTGTTTCTACGACTATACTTTATGGTAAGTGCTCCACTTCTACTGTATGCAATCGCTTTCAAAACACGCCAACACAGTGCTGGACTGTGTACTTGTATTGCGTGTGCCCTCGTAGTATATCACGTGATGATGCCGTGGTGCTGATGTCCATAGAGAAACTTGCCTGCCCAATGCGTATGCTGCTGTGCTGTTGCAAATGCCGCAACTGCCATGCCGCAGTCATCACCATTATGTGTGTACACTCTATACTGACTTATACACCTGTGCATGTTGTTGTTGTCATCACAAACAATCATTCACTTGATTGTGCACAGCATCATACACAGGTGCTTGATGGTGTAGTGTTTGCATTACGGACAAATGGATTTCTAGCGTATATACCATCATTTGATATTAAAGGCCCAGTATTCTTAGCTGATAAGTATGGTACCATTAACATAGATCCTACATTACTGAATCTACCAAACGATAGTGGTGATGTACCATCACAAGGCTTTACATCATTACAATCATGCAGAGCACTAGCACAAGCACAGATCATACTGCAAGAAGAAGCAACAGATGATAATGATGGTACTACTCAGATTACTGGCTTAACTATCAGTGCTGGTAGCGCAGCATGCAACACACTGCATTTACATGTACCAATGCTAGTACAGATACGTGTTAGCTGTGATGTACAGACAGGGCAATCTCGTCTACCTAATCTGAGGTATGATCTTGTAGGTGTTGGTAAACGACGTGTACATGGTGTCAGCACACACACAACAGCAGCTACTGCAGCTACTACTAATACTGCAATAGCTGATGCTGACACTAAACAAAGCGATGCAATAGCAAAGTTAGCAAGAGCTTCACGAAAGGCGGAAGCTGCATCACTGTATACTACAATAAATAGTCTCAGAACAGCTGCTATGCAGGCAGCACTTACAGCAAATGGCAGCAGCGATAGTGTTGCTGTCAGTATTGATAGTGAAGTGGTGCAGACAAAAGCAAAGCGGGATAAATCACATGTAGATAAAACCACAGTTAAAGGTCGACGCAGTTTTGGTGGGTTCACAACAGTTGCAACACCGCAAGCTACCGTTTTTGAAGAATACGGTCAGCAGCAACACCAACAGTCATCAACACACTTTGCTGTAGATAGTAGTAGCAGTAGTGGCACTGCAATGCCATGGCGGTCTAATGATGCATACAGCAGTACTAGTGCATCCGCATACACATCAAACTGGGATGACTCACGAGAACGAGCAGCACAGTCTGAGGCTAGTGCACGTATACAGAGAGAAGCATCAAAGCGTAGACAATACAAGAAAGTCAAAGACTGATCAATGTGTACATGGCGTAGACGCGCTGCATGTGTTGCGCGATTCAAATCATATCTGCTTGACAATCCTATTGCTGGCTTTGAGAGCAGTCTTTGTGTGCTGTATGCGAGCTATATTGCAATTGCGTGCTGTATTGCTGTGTGTTCATGGTACCGGTGGCACATTTCTAACACGTTGGAATGGAAAACCCAAATTACCGTTGGGAACCGTTATTGTGTAACGTCGGTTTGGATCTTTCGTGTGCTGCTCTCCCTTGGACCTTGACTAATATCAACTCACACATCCTTCAGATAATTGCAAGGCGTGATGGTGGCCGTTACAGCTGCAGCAGCTCCACTGACGTTAGACCGTGTAATTGGTCAAACATGTCTTAGCAATGCAGCTCTGGCTGTTAACTCAGTCACAGGAGATGTGGTGAGTGCTCTCTACCACGTTTGGAGCACTGCAATCATATGCAGCACCTAACGACGAATGTAATCGACTTTGCTGTGCAGGCTTATCCAGCTGGCTGCGTGGTAGTGATCTATCAGGTAAATAAGCTCACTGTTTTGCCTACATTGCACGATTAGATTGCAACACAATTGCTAAGCGTGCCTGCTCGTTGCACTGTGTGCTGCAGCCTCGACGAAACAGGCAGTTCCGCTACTTCCGAGCTGGCAAGACAGTGAGCTGCATAGCATTTAGTAGAGATGGTAGTTTATTAGCAGTTGGTGAACGTGGTGATACACCATCTATTATTATATGGAATCTTACATCAGGTATATTGCTAACGCACAGTTGCTTATACTGCGATCAGTAGTGCAATCTGCAATGCGTACACTTGTAGTATGCGACATGGTTGTAGCTAATGCATTCATCATTGGTGCCGTTTGTTATCACATTTATGCAGGCGCAGTAATAGCTGAATTGAAATATGGTCATAGTCATGGTGTAGCTTGTGTTGCTTTCTCACCTAAGGATGATATCATTGTGTCAGCTGGCTTCAAGCTTGATGCAAGGATACAGGTGAGGCTTACAGATAACTACTTACTTGTATGTCAGGCTGCTTGCAGTATGTGATTGAAATGCATGCAATTGATGCAAAGTGTTTTGCTTTGTTGTGTATTGGGTGCAATGCAGGTGTGGAAAGTAGATGTTAGTGCTGCTACGTCACAAGCTGGTAGTACAGAGGTATGGCATATGCACTATACTAGAGTATGAGTATATATGTATACATAAAGGGCGTACAATTTACAAGAAATACGTCCATTCAGTGCAGCAACAGAATGTGCAATCATGAATCGCACCAGCAACTCCGTAATAGTAGTTATGCTAGTTGGTTGTTCAATGTGTGCGTGCGCATGCATGGTGTTAAGTCCAGCTCTGATACAGCTAAGGCATTCTCTAGCATAATGTTTATATGACATTGCTGTCTTTGGGGTCATTGCATGCAGGGAGAACACGGCAGTACTAACAGTAATGTTAGTAACAATAGTAGTATCAAACCAATAGCATGTGCTACTGTTGTAGGAAAAGTAAGAGGTATTGATTTTAGTGATACAGGTGAATATTTTGTATCATGTGGTGATAGTGGCCATCTGATGTTTTGGCATACACAACAATGCTATACAGCCTCTACTAGCATTAGCAGCAATGATACGGTGAGTATGAAGTACAGTACGAAGCAAGCACGCATTTGCTCATGTACATGATGATCGAGTGCATGTACTATACAGGATGATTCGCTGCTGAATATGTTAATGCATTGCAAAGCAGTAGCACTGTGCTGTGTTATATGTGATGTAATCAAATAGGTGTACCTTTGACCTTTACATACGCATGTTTTGTATAATTGTACTGTAGGCATCTTCTGCTACTGTACACCGTTTGAATGGTATGCATGCAGCTGACGGTACTACACTGTCAACTAGTAAAATCTTTATGGATGTAACATGTGGCAAAGGCGCTATTACTGGCAATAAAACATACTGTATAACATCAGATGCTAAACTCTGTGTGTTTTCGAGGTTTTCGAGGTAAGCTTTGCAAGGCATATCGTACACACACATATACTTCGTAATCATGTGCGCAAGTACACACATTGTAGACATTTATACTGATACAATACTTGCCTTCATGCTTTTTGTTACTGGAACCACTGCCATTGAGCAGCAAGCATGTGCTTGAAAGTTGTCAAGAGCTATCACAACAGCCAAACAGTACAGCTAGTACTACTGGTTACTGTATATCATACCTTAACGATCAGCTTATAGCAGTAGGGTGTAGTAATGGCTGTATACAGTTACTAGATGCAGTAAAGCTCACACAGATTGCTATATTACCTACAATACCACCTTTAGGGCATGCTAATATAACTAACATACAGGTAATTTACTACAAATTTTACAGTTCTATATCAGTCAGCATTAATTACTGCTAACAAACGTACTGTATGCACGTATACATACCTGGCTATGCACGTATACATGATGATCGTTTCAACTAACGCTGTGCTGTGCTGTCATCTGCAGGAACTGCAAGAGCTCGAATTAAAAGCAAACCGTTATGATAATAATACTACACATGTAAATAACAGTGGCAGTAGTAGTAGCAGATTAGTGTATCCTGATGTATATGGTATTAGAATTAGCCCATCTGGTACCAAAGTCGTTGCTGTATACTCAGATAGAAGGTAACTGTGTGATATCACATATGATATAATTATCTTCTACATATATTAGTCGACAACTTGAATGAAGCAAATGAAAATTTGGGAAGATTTGGCTTGCGTATTATCATAAGTCTCACAATTTTATTAGTTTGATGATTGAAGAAAGTGCTGTCAATGGCGCTTCTAACGCATACTCTGTATACCATATCATGTCCATGCGCTGCTTTTATTGTACTGTTGCATCATGAACAGTTTCTTTATATGGGACATCACAGACCCTCATAACGTTGGTAAATATAGATCATTCCTGAATCACAGGTGTGCGCATACACGAATGACTATCATGACCAATGCAAATACTCTGGTTGTTATAACATACATCGATATAGTAGTGATCATGTTAAACTGCCGGTGTGTACGCCTGACATGGTTCTTGCTTGCTGAATGACTAAATAAGAATGTATTGCTGAGTGCTGCAATGTTGCACGTGTGGCGTCACTGCAATGTATGGCAGGCAAATGACATGTCCTGCATGTACTCATTCGTATTGTATGTCGTCGTACACTGCAACATTGTGTGAACACATCACAGTGCATGCATATGGGATGTGCAGTGTATACCATCTACTACTGCTACTAACGGTACGAACAATACATCATCAACTAGACTAAGCAGTACAACTACTGCTATCAAAAAGGTAAACACATAGTTATATCGGTCACACTTGGGGCACACACACATGATGCAACCTTGCTTCTGTCATGCTTGTATTGCACAGCATACACACGTTGTATGCGTGTTCATTCTGCTTGCTCAATGTCAGCGTATCAGAATGCACAGTCGTGTTGACCTAATCAAAAATCTGTCACTACTATTGCATGTTTGACAATCTTGTTAAAACTGTATTCATACAGGGTGTACTACCTCCAGGTGCTATAGTAACATGTAGTGCTGATAATACTATAAGAGTATGGGATATAGGTGCACTAGATGGTAACACTAACACTAACACTAACAACATAACAGCTACAACAAGCATGTCTACATCAACTCTAGACACTACTACTGCTACACTTGTTGGTGCGGCTGAGACTCACAAGTGGTCTAATCTATACAGGTGCGTAAGTTCAGAATACATACAGCATGTAGCAAATTGTAAGGACTACAAGTTGAGTATATTGTGTTATCTACTTGGAGTATATATACTGTATGCTCATAGCTATCAACATGCTTGCGTTTGCTGCGTATACTGTGTCTGTTTGTCACTGATATCCAACAGCAAGTACATGCTGAGAGTGTTGTATGTCAATGCTGAATCAGATGGTACATGTGATGAAAAACAGCAACAACAACAACAACAAACTAATACTGCTTTTGAAGATAGTAACAGTTCTGTAGAGTGCTCATTAGATCAAAGCAAAGTATTGCATGATATAGAAATACCAGTAACACATAGTTGGCCTACTGCACCACGTAGTTTAGCAACACATCCTAATGGCTTACAGGTATGCATTACACATGCATAGTATTCATA
>AXNI01007376.1:0-25410 GCA_000498555.1 Heterococcus sp. DN1 | reverse complement strand
CAGCCTGAAGAACCGCCTCCTATGAGCATGCAGGGAACGTTCTGCTTAGCGCGAGCGCTGCTCTCTGAGACAGTGTATGCACAAGCAGCGCTAGCGAGAGCACATGGCGATGCTGAAGCAGCAGGCTTGCTGTACACTAATGATGATGAGCTTGATGAGCTTGCTGATCAACAGCAGCATGCAGCTCCTACTGACGCTGACACTGCTGCTGCTGAAGCGCATGCTGGTGAAGCGCATGCTGACGGAAGTGGTGGTGCTGCAGAAGCGGCTGTTGAGATGGCCGTTGACACTGGTGACACGCCAGCAGTTGAAGCTGTTAAAACTGAGCCGCAAGCTGAGCCAGAAGAGGATGACCTGTACGGTGATCTCTACGGTGATCTTGACACTGAGAAAGAGAGCACTGCTGCAGCAGCAGTAACAGCAGCAGCAGCAGCAACAGCAGCAGCAGTAGCAGCAGCAGCAGGCAGCAGTAGCGACACTGCAGCAGCAGCAGCGGCAGATGCTGCAAGCAGTAAGGCAGTGCAGCAGCAGCAGCAGCCTGCAGTAGCAGCAGCAGCAGCTGGCTACTTGCAGCAAGCAGACGCAGTGAGGCTAGTAATGGCGTCATTGTGGAGGTTAGAGGGGCCGCTGTGGGCACCTAGCAGAAGACATAGTGGTCGTGCAGCAGGGGTAGACCTCGTTGAAGAGGCTATCAATGTGCTGCAAAGCGCTGTGTAGCTGACTATGCCTATCCACAATGTACTGCACTTTTGTGCTTATATGTTTACAAAGCAAGGATGCGTACCCAACTGCAAACCTGGTTGGTTGTGTTGTTTGTCGCAGAGTGTGCAGACAGGTAAGCTTGACGCAGAAGAGGATCGTAGCACAAACAAAAGCAGACAGCGATGCAATTGAAAGATTGAAAATAAAGAATGTGTGGGCAAGAACTGTTAGTACAGCTTATGCTGTAGGGTCTGCATTGATTGTGTATACAGGCCTGAAAATTCTAAGAATATATACCAGTGTATGACTTGTAGGCCTTTGTGTCGCAAGCTTCAATGGTCTTCCCTCGCACATGTACAAGTCTACGTAGAGCACTCGGTCTCTATAAACGCGCAGAGAAAGGTGGTGTTACTGGTAGGGGAAGGTCAATGCTGCTGCAAGTAAAAAAGCTAAACTAAAAAGTACTAGTGGTGTGATCACCGATCGCTCAGTGCAGGAAAGAGAGCAGCCTGCTGCGTGCTTGCTGAACGTCTGCGCTGGCTCGAACACCGCCTACGAGCAGCTGTAGAGAGGCTATGCTGGGGGGGTGGTGGTTATCGCTCTTAAGCACCATCTGCTTCGGTCGCCGTCTGGCCACGAAGTCATACTTCCACACGACGCTGCTGCTACTAGTGCTGCTGCTGCTGCTGTTGCTCATGCTGTCTGTTCCCAGTGCGCGCATTGGCATGGGCTCTGTCCTTGCACAGCGCTGTGAAGAGGTTGTAGCAGGAGCAGAGTTGTTTTTGGATTGCAGCTCTGCAGCTGCGGCTGAAAGGCTTGGTGCTTCGCCACTGTTGCGCCGCTTGGAGGCAGGCCCATCTTGTTCTTCCTCACTGCTTACACCGCAAATCAGGAAGCCTCGCTTGCTCATTGGTATATGTTCTGTGCTCTCCTCTTCTTTGCTTAGCTTCGGCTGCATCGGAACTGTCATGGTGTCAATCGCTTTGAGCTTCAAAATAAACTCTGATGATACTCGCGGCGAGTTCAGCTCAGTGATGATGATGATGACGCGACCGTTGGTGGAGGTCCTCTAAGGTGCAGCTAGCAATTGATGATGCTGCGCTGAAGATTTCATACCTGTTCTGATTACAAACTCCTCTTTGCATGCACGGGCATGCATCGCAAGAACCAACACACAAAAGTTAAGATCATAGTTGAACTTTTACAAACTGAACCGGCTTTTTGTAACAACGGAGAGAGAGAGGGAAGCAGTTAGAGCAACAAGTATGGTTGCAACCAGAGAGCAGAAGCGGGTTGTGGCTGAGCGCCATCACCCGCTCTATCACCGTGGTACAGTGGAGCTCATCTGTGCGTTCGTGGGGCCAGGGCACTGGGCGTACAAGGCTCCCATCAGCAAGCTGTGGCTGCAGAGCTATAGAAAAGTGCCTGTTGATCGCAAGACACGCTCCGCTGAAGGCATGCACAGCTTCAGCATTCAGTTGACCCAAGCTGAACATGTGGTTGCCTCGCAAGCCACCCTGAGGTATGCGCTGGACTACGGCTTGGACTGGGAAGAAGCGCAGTGGGACATGTTTACAGCGATCGGTAAACATGCAGACAAGGAGGTGCTTGCAGCTGCCTTCAAGATGGGCATGCCTCAGCACACGCAGCTGAACAGCGGCGCAGCAGCTACTGGCGATCTGGCCAAGCTCAAGTTCCTGTGTAAAAAGATGAAATGCCCTCTTGACAAGTACGAAATAATGGACAGCGCTGCGGAGGGCGGAAGCGTGCCGCTGCTTAAGTTCCTCGTCAGAGAAGACTGCGCAATCGATGAAGAGACCTTGACTTGTGCAGCTTCCGCTGGTTCCATACCAGTGTTGGAGTATTTGCTGGAGCACATCGATGAGTTCGATGAGTGGACAAACGTGCTGGGAGCAGCAGCACTCGATGGGCACCTGCACATACTGCGGTGGGCAGCAGACAACGACGCTGAGGGCGAAATAGAGTGGGATGAACGTCATCTATGTTGCTCAGCAGCGGAGAGTGGTAGCATTGAGATGATGCAGTTCTTGCAGCAGCGAGGCGTTGACTTGGCAGAGCACAACATGGCCATCGACGAGGCCTGGGCAGCGCAGAGCATAACAAAAGCAGCAGCGCGTGGTGACCGCAAGGAGATGCTGCTGTGGCTTAAGCAGCAGGGCATCTTACCTAGTGTGCACGCTATGCACGCCGTTGCAGAGCTTGGCATGCTAGACATGTGCCTGTTCTTACACACAGAGTGCAGTTGTCCCTGGGACGCTAGTGTACTGGACAGCGCTGCTGACAACGGGTGCTTTGAGCTAGTACAAGCACTGCATGAGCGTGGCTGTCCTATAGACGTTCACGCTGTGTCTGCAGCAGCTGCCTACCACAGTAGGATTGATATACTAGAGTACTTGCAGCAACTACCAGATCAACCTGTGTGGACGCCTGTACAGCTCACTGCACTGCTAGATCTTGCTGGTTTGAATCAGCAGGTAGCAGTTGCAAAGTGGCTGAGGCAGCAAGGCGCAGAGTGGCCTGAAGTGCTAGGAAGAGTTGGTAGAAAGTGGCAAGGTAAGGCGCTGCAGTGGGCGCGCCGTGAAGGCTGTACTAGTGAGCTGCCTGCAGATCCTTTCATTGGAGAGGACATTGAGATAGAAGAGTAAACTGTTTCACATAGAAACTGACACGCACTGCATTGCAGTTTAAGAACAGAATAGTGGTAGGTCTTAGCAGTAGCAGTAGAATAGTAGTAGTGGTAGCTGTGAATACCTTGTGTTACGCACATAATGCACGATGCAATAGTCTATAGCTGTGTAAGATCAGCATGCTAGGATCTGGGCGAGCACCTCTGGTGGCACATTGTATACTTAGTAGTAAACAAGCAGTGCATGTTTGATACGAAGCGTACATACACCAATGCATTAATGCACTATACTTCATACTACCAACAGCTTAACGTGTTGCTGCTGCTGCTACTGCTGCTCGCTCTTTTTCTAGTGGACGTCTGAAGCAGTTGATGCACTGTGTGTTCACACGAGTAAGACTGCTGATACTACTGTATGCCTGTGCACAACCACACAACAAGATGTCGCTGTGTAATACTGTGAGCAGGTTCTTCACTTATGGCTCTAAGAACCAGTGATCGTTGAGCTTCTTGGGACGTGATCAACACATTACAGTCATTGTGTGCTCATGGGTGCTTTCGTGAGCAAGACAACTGCTGCGGACATCGCTGCTCTGAGGGCTGACACTGCGCTGCTCAAGCAGTCTACATCCAGCACTTCAGTGCAGCTGACTCGCATGTTCGAGAGATCGAGCTGTCCAAGCAGCAGCTGACAGCACTCAGTCAGGCTAGAGGCTCTGTCTCATTGACTGCAGCGTCAGATCGCAGACGTCGAGCTCGACAGGTGGATGACGGCACGCTTAGTCCTCTACAGAATGATCAGACAATGCAGGTAATCTTTGAGTTCGTTGGAATCAAGGAATATCTGTATGTAGCAGGTATCAGCAGACACTTGAGAGGCAAGTACATGCAGTTCTGCTACAACAACAACACTGATGATCAGACCGACAAGCTGCGCACATCATTCACAAGCGCAGTTGTGACAGGCGCTAGACTGCAGCTAGCGTTTGAGAGCAAGCTGACTGTCAGCGCACTGCAAGCAGATGAGCAAAGGTGCCAAGCAGACATCTTCAGTTCGCCCTCTAACACACGCCAAGTACTGCACGTTGCCAGAATGCACGGTCTGCGATGGACAAAGACTATGCCAGCTGAGGCAGCTCTGAGGGGTCAGTGGCAGCTGCTGCAGTGGCTACGCATGTGTGGCTGTCCTTGGGACACTGCGCTCATCCTGCATAATGCAGCAAGGGGCGGTTGTCTGCAGACGCTGCGGTGGCTCAAGGCCAACACTAGGCCTTGGACTGATAAGACGAAAGAGGACATGCTGTGGACAGCATGCTGCTTTGACGAAGGCAGGGTTGCACAATGGCTTCGCAATGAAGGTGCGCCTTGGCCGAACGGCTTTTGTGGTAGAGCTTACTTGAAGGATGAAGTAACAGCTGTGTGTTGGGCTGTACCAATAGCAGCATGGGCGCTAGCTAACGGCTGTACCTGGGGTACATGGCAGTGTGACAGCTATACAGCACGTCACTACGCAGAGCACTTGTCTTGGCGACGGGAGGCAGCACGCTTGTTTGAGTGGGCACACAACAATGGTTGTCCCTGTACATGTGATGCCGCAGCCGCACCTGCTGGTGCGCAGTAGTAGCAGCAGCAATAGCAGCACTGGCAGCAGCAGTACCAGTAGTGGCAGTACTAGTATGAGCAGTGATAGTAGTGCCAGTAACAGCAGTTGTGGCACTGGTTCAGCGGTATCATCAGCAGTAGTGATGGTAATGTTAGTGGTTCAGCAGTAGTCGTTAGCAGCAGGAGTGGTAGTGGCTATAGTGCCAGCAGTATTATCAGTGGCCGTTGGACACGTGCTGACTGTGTGAACTCGTAGAATGAGCCAATGTGTATAGCAAGAGGCAGTACAACATACTCAGATGTGGTACAATCAGCCAATCTGCAGTGTCGCAGTAGTGCGTGTGCCAAGTCACCCCAGTTGCAGTCGATTGATATCGCGTTATGTTATGCACGAGTTGTCAAAACGAGTACAGAAACTTGAGCAGAAAGCACGCATATAACACTGTGTTGGTCACCAGTGCCGATGACGCCCTACGCTAGCGCTGCATGTTATGCCACCAGCCGTACGCTGCTAATGTGCGCAAAAGCCTTGAGCAGTACTGTTGCACAATGTGAACTAAGCTCAAGCAAAAGACTGCAATTTGGAAATACAAGACACAATCATCACTGTTGGTATATGTGATGCAATTATTTATCATTTACAGTGTGTACTGCATATACATGTTGTATGTACACTATAGTGCTTGTAGCGCAGTGTTGCGCTTCAGCAGCTCTCAGATTGTTTTTGTACTACTTGTGGTTGTAACCGCACGCTAACATGTGATACTATGGTATCACCTTTACAAATGCTACAGCATCACAAGCACCATGACTTGTCAGTAGCAGTACTACTGGTAGCAGTGGTGAAACGCTACTACTGCTGTGTTGTAGTCGTCCTAGTACTACCACGAGGATCGGCAGTGATAGCAGCAGTACTGCCAGTAGTACTGGCTGTTACGTTGATTTACTGCCAAAACCAGCGTCTTCATTAGCTGACACTTTGTCCATCAGCAGTTGCGGTCTCAGCACATTGTCTCGATTTGCTTCACATACACAGCCGTTCATGATCTGTGCCAAATAGAGTTGTCACAGACAGATAGTGATTGCAACAATGTTTGAGCAATTGGCAGCAGTGACTGCATGTACTGCACATATGCCTGCACATTGCGTGCAATTCATGCACACCTCAAGCGCTACTGTGAGGTCACGCAGCTGCGCTATACTGCTTGAACAGCTCGCATGAGCTGATCCCATATGACAACACTTTAGGCGGTTTGCCAATACAACGCAGTAGTATCACCTTCATTGAGCCATGCATTTGAAAGCTTGAGCACGTTTACATGCATCACGCTTAGGCGAACAGAGCAACAGCTGCGGTACTGCAAATGAGCACATAGCACTGAGCTTACCATTTCATCTAGTATGAAATGCGTCTTTTCCAGATTGAACATGATGTCTAGCTCGCATACGCTCTGGAAGTACTTATCCTGCAGTTGTAAGAATAGAGCGATGCAGACAAGTACAGTTAGCAGACAAAGTTATGAGCTTCCATAGCACTGAAAGAATTATGCGAAACTGTCATCGTCTGCTGAGTAGCAAATTACAATCAAGCTGCGCTGTTTTGATGCTAGCAGCAACTGCAGCGTAGGCTTTTCATTATGCTGTGCATGCATCGCACTCGCAGCACGCAGCTTGCACTGCGCACACTAACATAGAGCTCAGCTGTGCCACATGCTGCAATTTCACGCGCGCGCCTGCTTGCTGATACGCTTGCCACATGCTTACAGGCAGCGTGATCAAGGCAGCAGATGTGAAATGCTGTGTGTCTGCCAGCTGATTTGACAACAAGCAAGCAATGTTCTTTCAAATTGTAGTGATTTAAAGTAGATTGCATGCTTACCAGCGTCTCTACCAAGCAGTGAATGAACTCTAGTATACCAAGCTCGTTCTCTGCATCTGAGCTGTCCACTCCCACTATGAAGAACAGTGATGCGTACTGCATATAGGTCAAGACACAACAGCAAAAAGAGGTGTAGTCGCGTGTCAAAACGGAACAGCAGAGCGCTGCAGACATGCGGTATGCAAAGAGCAACTGTAGAGATATATAAACCACAGTGTTGTAACAGCCGCGCAGCTGATTGCAAACTACTAAACACAAGACAATACCTATTGTCGCTCCTCGAGCAGCTATAGTTGATATATTCATGAGAGCACAGCGCATAGCTCTGGTAAACAACGTACCCTTCGATAAATGATTTTATAGCCCCTGAACTCAAAGAAGGAGCACTGCAGCTCACTCCTGCTGAAGCACCTTCTCACAACTTCTGCTTCTAGCGCTACTCTCTCAGGTATAGGCAGCCACTTATAGTAGCTAGATACACGCGTCTGCCCCATCTTATTTACCATCAAAACAAACTCGATCATGCTGCTGCGTGCAGCTTTGAAGCATCCACTGATTCCAGTGGGTGTTAAACTAGTATCTGAGCTACTTGCGTGCTTTACGTAGTGCCTGTCGCTGTGTTGCAGTGCGACCAGGATTCAGATTTTGTGCGTCTCGCAAGCGGGTGCTGCTGGAATGCTTGAGCAGTGAACAGAGTTGGTATAGAAAAGGAGTGCTGTGCCTCAGGCTGATGCTGCCTGCGCGGGGGAGCTCTCAAAATTTATTGTTCAACTAGTTGAACTTATCGTGACCCTGCACAACTGCGTGCTATTATTGTGAGGACATCAATGCATTGTGCTGGTTGTTGTCCCTATAGCTATAGGAGCTAGTCGTAGCAAGCGCAATGTTAAGGAAATACAAGCTGTGCGAAGCTGAGACACGCGCAGGAAAGCAACAAGCCTCTCTGTGGAATCTATAGTGCGCAATATTGCCAATACTATTATACTATGCACGCAGTGTTGCAACACTGTCGTCACTGAAAGCGCTGATATACATGAACAAGATATATATAATACATTTGCGTGCGTGCAGATCATAGACTGTCATACATAGAACTTTACAGCAGCTTTCAGAGTAGGGCCTAGACTGATAACTGCTGCACCATCTGACTGCTCATCTGGCCTGCCAAATCTGTAGTGATCCAAGCCATTCTTGTACTCAAACTGCAATGCATGGTGATGCAATAGATACAGTGTAGAACACGTCGCAGAGAGAGAGAGAGTATGCACGTGCTAAGTAAGATGCTGGTTCAGAATCGTGCTGTGCTATTAGCATTGCCCACTGTGGCAGTGCTTTGGCTCGTAACGAACGACATGTACGCATGTCTTCAGCGACGCTCAGATTTCGTAATGCGCACGACACACTCTCCACTACTCCAAGATTGCGCATCAGTAGCTCTTCTGACTTTAAAATGATGCAGCACTCGAAAGAAACTTCGAGTACAAACTACAGCATGTATGGCTTCTCAGCCGAGCAATAACAGCGGTACGTGCTCAATGCTACTGCTACTGAGAGCTCGAATCGCACCGATAGTCGTAACTCTGCACAGTAGCTGCAGTTGGTCACAGCGCTTACCTTCTCAAGCAGAGCAATGAAGTCATGAAACAGCTTGCGCTCCATAGGTGCTGCTACATCCTGCAGCCATTGCCCAACGGATCCATGTCGCACTGCCCATGCATCAGCTTCATCAATGTCTGCACTACTACTGCCTCTGCCAACGGTCAGGCCAAAGCCGTTGCGCTCGTTGTTGGCATCACTGTCACTGAACAGATCATCACTGTGTACTGGTCCAGGGCTGCGCCTACTGCCTGTAATGTCAAAGTGCATGTTAGCATCGCATGCGCAGCATTAGATAGTATCGTTAGCTGTGCACGCTGGCAATCAACGCGCTATGACTGTAGTTGGCACCCTGTAGCACATGCATGTTGCAATCACTGCTTCACATGCAGCGCGAATGCACTGCAACGTGAGTCCATCGCAGCTGTGTCTTTCCAAGCACTCAAATGCTATGCTCGTATGTACATGCAAGCAGAGCGCGTACCTGGAGAGCGCTTGCTAGTGGCAGTGCGTGCTTGAGAGCTGCTATCACTCCATTGTGATTCGTGATGCCTGCTCTTGTGCTTTCTGCTGCTTGATGATCGTACTGGTGACTCGGCAGGGATACCTGACAGCACTTCTCTTATGCGAGAGTAGTTGATGACGTCCTCATTGCGCTTGCTCTTGAGGTGCTCAATCAACCAGAGCACTTCGTCTCGTGAGGGGCAGGTGCCAGCACGTGCCTTTTTCAACAAGCACTCTTCAAAGCTGCGTCTGTCCATGCTGCCTTTGCCGTGCCTGTCTTGCTTATGCAAATGTCCTTCAAGTATAGACAGTGCAGCACCATCATGTCCCAGCAACTTCTTGCACAGCGAGGCCTTCAGATCACGGCTGCTATGGCCTCGTTCTGACAAAGTTCTCTCGCTTTCATCACTGCTGCTTATTGACTGTCCTCCTGAGCGCAGCCTGCTAGTGGTGTGGTGCTTCATGTTATGGGGCATGCTGCAAAGCACTGCAACAAGTTTGAAAAACCGTTACTGGCGTTACATGAAACTGAGCCTTCGTGTGTGTTCGGGAGAGGGCAGGACTACAAGAATCCTGAGAACTTGGACAAAATACATAACATGCATAGGTATACATGTCCCTGCAGTTGCTACTTTATAGATGCAAGAGTATCGCGCTTTAGCCTCTTGACAGTCCTGGCTGAGGCCTTATGCACTTCAGCTTCCAGTTGACGCGTGCATGCATAGCTGCTGATAGCTCGAACTTCACAACAATCAGTTTACCAACGTAGACACATGCTATTGCTTCATCATATCGCACTTCAGGTATTGCAGGCTTGCTGCACACTACGCACTAGAGCTATAGTGCAGCTGCAATGCTGAAAGCTGATGCAGAAGCTGCGCAGAACAAGCCTGCAGCCACCTTTCTGACTGGTCTACAAGTTGCTGATGCGCAGCCGAGTAGTCTGCATAGCAGCGAGGCAGATGCTATTGCAGTTGCACATGCTGCTGCTACTGAAGATGACAGTGGCTTCGTAGGAAGGACACTGCTTGCACTGGATCTACAGCGCACATCTTATCTGAGGGAAAAGTTTCAGGTGTGCTTTTTGCTTATGTACTTCAGCATATACATTCACTTCCATTGCTTACAGAAATAGTGTGCTAGGACTCATGTGATGTACAGCTCCAGCTCTATACGTTAAACAGTAAATGTGCACTTTCGCACTGCACAGACAACAACATTCGCAGCTTGAAAGCATACGCTGTCAAACGCATAGCGCAGTGCAGCTGTACTAGCCTTTGTGCAAGACAGCTAAGTCTTATACATAAGCTCTCTTTGTCAAACATCTGTACTATGTCCATGCAATGCAACTGCTACCTAAGGCACAGCAAGATGGCCTGACGTGTGCAGAGTTTGTAGCGGCACTGCACAGGTGCTTAATTCCAGTACCAGAGCCCCCCTCTATCAGACGGACGTTGGACAACAGTCCATACGTACGTCCATACTTTCTGAAGTATGCTCCAAAAGAACGCTCTGCAGACAGTTCTTCTGCGGAACGATTCTCAGAAGCTTCTTCAAAGCTAGATGCAAAAACTGCAGCGCTGCTGTGTGAGATGTTTGCTTACATTGATGTGCGAGATACTGGCCGGGTGCAGTGGGCTCAGTTCACTGCCTACATGCTGGAAGTGAGTAGTATACTATAATGTACAGTATTGTTTATCATGCTATCACACGCTTGCTTCGCGCTTTATCTTCACAACTGAGCAGGTTACCACTAAGCTGCAAATGCTGTTATGGTAGACGTAATACGTGTATAGCATGTACGGTTTGCATCATGTCTTTGGTACTGCAGTTACCAAGTGTGTTGTGTGCACATCAAAAGTATAGACATTTCATTATAATGTACGGTGCGCTCGCTCAGCAGTGACGTATAAAGTCACGCTGGCTGCATTGACGTACACAGCAAGCGCTGTAGCGTATCAAACCTGTTCGCTAACGATAATGTTGCAATACAAGCATACATGTAGCGTTGGCACAGCTACAGGTAGCTGCGCGTGCTCATCTATTCTGTACAAAATTTCAATACAATGCACAATGCGACTTTTTCAAATGTTGATGACTGTTGGACAGGCTGGCAAGAGCTGTAACGGCAGTGTAAATGACAGCACAATTCACACAGAACTGCCGCGGTATCAGTACAAAGGGGTGCTTGATGTGTGCAACAAGCCAGTTGCACTTGCAGAGAGCATACAGTACTTTGAAGCTAATGACTGGTGAGTTCAAGTAGTTGTAGACGCAATCTTCAATACAAGCACTTTGAATATGCTGTAGTAGTTTTTGTATACGTTGTCATAACAAATTTATGTATTTGCTCTCTCAGCACCGTAGCACAGATCTACTAGTATACTGAAGCAGCCCACTAGAAGCACTTGTACATACTACGCTACACACACGTAGGGAAATACTCGCTGTGAGCTGATCACCGACTGTGTTGGTGTCATGGTTTCGCGCGAAGCAAACTTGTTAACACTGGATGCTAATATGCGCTTACTATCACTGCTTGTGCGTGTAACTCTACTACTACACTGTGTGCTGCAACAATATCATGTACTACACTGCACACCAACAGCTTGACCTATCTGGAGCCCAGTGCACGATCTTTCAGAACATACAGCTGCAGCAGTGGTGCTTTACATGGTGCTAGCGATGACCTGATTGTTAAGAAACGGACAGTAAAGTACACACTGCCAGTGCAAAAAGAAGCTGCAGCAGCCGTTAATCTTGCTAACGTTACTTCAGGTACAGTTACAAATGTTGTTTCACATGCTGCTCATGTAGTATTTAGAGTAACACGCTGTGTGAAACATGTGTGGCAGTGCAGCTAATTGCGTGCTTAAAAAGCGAAGCATAGAGCCAAAAGCAACACAACGTTGTTGTGCATCTCGGTCTCAGTAGCTGTAGTTTATGTACTGACAGTACCGCTGCTTCAAAGATAAACACCAGCTGCAGATGTAGTACAGTAAACTGTCAGACCTAAAAGCGGCACGCTTATCACAACTGCGTGGTACACTTATGCTAGAACTAACACGCTTTGGTATGTGATGTGACTGTGTATACTGTTACTGTTCATGTTGGTATATAAAATCAGGTGCTGCATGCATCACAGCACTGGCATACTCAGCTATACACAGTCACTACATCGCTGCAACCAGCGATCTGAGCGTGTGCATGTTTGATGAAGTCAGCAGCAATGTTTGGCGTCACTTCAAGGCAAGTACTTGCTTAGTGTAACTGCGCGAACCTACAGTTGGTGTCAATAGGCAATAGTCACGATAGCATGCTGTCACGTGACGTTGAGTACTCAAAACACATAGCATGTGCTGCAACAGCCAACTTCAAGTTATTACAGTTCAAGAGATTTATTTTAGTATAACATCTGCTATCTTTTTGAAGCAATTGTAGCTGGCACGTAGTATAATCAACTATAAGTATTATGGCATGCTCGTTACGCAGTGCTGACACTATGATCATATTGTTTGTGTTGTCTAAATTGTGCAAATGATGTACTACTGAGCAGGTGCCAGCGTATATAGCATGCTTACATGTGACACAGCGTCACGGTACTATCTACAGTGGAGATACAGGTACACTGCAACTACTTGAACATTACACATTGCAGTTCATATCTTTGAACTTCAATACAGCTGCTGTAATGCTATAACTCACAACTTATCTAAGTTAGAACTGTTACTACTGTTGCTGAGTGCTACTGCACAGCGCTTGCTTTCAACTGTTCAAGCAACAGCGCTGACATTGATGTAACATACGAAAATGTTTACGATCCTTATTGTTGCTGCTGTATTTCTGTTACAGGAGGCGCAGTGCGTGCTTGGAACCATGCTGATCTATTCTCATTGGAACCCCCTCAATACAGGTACGTAAGTCTTACTTGCTACTCTATTAGTAGCTGCAGTAGTTTACATCAGTAGTATTGTACTGTTTGTCATCGCATGTAGGCCTGCAAGTGCTGCTCTAAGTGCGCGTGTTCAGCTACTGCTGAATGCACTATACAGTGCTACTCTGGTATGCTAAATGCTGCTTTGTTTGATCGATCATCGATAATCATCAAACACTTCCTCTATTGTTTATAGGGATATACCTACACACACAGTGCTGGGCGCTGCATGCACAAAGCAGTGGTCTAAGAACGATCCGCATCCTACAGAAGCGCATACAGATGTTGTGACAAATCTACTGCATCTGCCTGAACTTGGTCTGCTTGCTAGTACCAGTTTGGATCACACCATTAAGGTATACAGTATGCATGTACTCGCCACTGCTGTTGCGCATACATTGAGTAAATAAGCACCATGTGCACAGTGTGTGTATGAAGTGCGTATATAGTGGTCATATACTTTGTATGCATACATATGTGTGTAGACAGACAGGGACATGTTCTATAAACCCATGCTCACTCGTGCACAGTTGATAGCATTCAGATGCGTGCGCTGCTCACCGCATTCGACAGCAAAGACTCAGAACTAGCTAAAACATACAGTCATATCAGTGCGCGGGACTGTTATGTAGGCCGATGCAGTATGTGATAGCTGTAGTGTTCATACACGTGCACACAACTGTCACAGTGTTTATCTAAGCAGTGCTGCTGCTTGTGTTCTGATTGTGACTGCTTACAACACTACTGACAACACACTTCACTACAATGATGCAGCTGTGGGACTTGGCCACATGTAGACTAAGGCGATCACTGACTGGACATGCACAGGGTGTTAAACATATCACATACTGCCCTCATCACAAGTAAGTGGCTCAGTTTTGTAGGCTCAGTTTTTACCACTTCAGCATGCAGCAATGCGTTGTACCCTTGTCGCTTATGTGCACTTGTGTACACGTGTACATGTGTGCACGTGCACGGTGTATTATGTGGTCAATAGCTTGCACTAGTTGCTGCTTGCGCTCAGCTCTTGCAACTTGAGTCGCATGCACTGTAGCATAGCAGATTTTAAAAATTTGTACTAAGCATGTCTAACACCCAGCCTACACGTCAAGTTCAATACTGTATTGACTCAAGGCAGCGTATTGTGTGTTGCCCTGTATTTATGTGTGCATACAATACGCACACAGATTAATAGCGAGTGGAGGCTTTGCATTTGATGTGGTGCTGTCAAACCCCTATGTACAGCAGCCAATCAGCAAACTGCATGGTCACACTGCACCAATTGTAGGAGTGCAAATTGTTCCTGGTTAGTTCAAACACTTGAAGTACAGTGATTTGAACAATGTGATAAGCAAGCGCGCACCAGTGTGCTTTTTGATTCTGCGTGTTGAACTACCACTTATAGCTTGTGCTGATTCGTGGCTGATGCGCTGCATATAGTCTATCACATGTGCTCTGAAGCATATAAACTGCTAGCAGCGCCTTACGACACTGACACTACTTGAAATTAATTAGCACTATCTAACAAACAACATTTTGACATATGCATGCAACATCAGACACACCACAGCTGCTGACTGCAGATGAAAGTGGAGTGTTCAAGCTATGGGATATACGAAACTTTGCATGTATACAGGTATGTGTTTACTTTACATATGAGAAAGTGATAGCTAGCAGCGGTAGCAGTAGCAATGACGTAGCAGTAGCAGCAGCAGCAGTAGCAGTAACGACAGCAGTTGCGGCAACTGTAGCAGTACCGGTAACAGTAACCGTTAGCAGTAGCTGTAGCAATAACAGTATAGTGGCAGTAGCAGTAGCAGTTGTGCTCGCTGGTACGCGCAATTGCGCTGTCAACAGTAGTCAATCACGCAGTGAACATGTTGAGTACATGCAATTTCAGAGCTTCACTGCAGTTGTATGCAATTTGACATTATTATGGATCTGTTGAAGCATAACAGTTGAGATCACAAGGTAGCACTAATATATGTCATTGCGCAACTCTCTCGGCACACAGACGTTTGAGATTGACAACGAGAGTGATGCACACTTGAAGAGGATTAACAGCAAAGTGCAACAGCTTGCAGTACCACTGCTCACAAGCTTCACATCACTGCCTAAGCACAGGTGCGGCACACATAAACTTCAACTGCTTGAACTGATCAAACTGCAATTTGTGGAAGTTGCAGCTACTGTAGGTCATGTACAATGTGATTTGTGTATCCCAAGTACTATCGCAAAGGTCTACTGTACATTATACTTTACTTTATCAAGTTACTATCATACAGCTGCAGAGCATGTGTTGTGAACTCTGTTGTGCATTATCTGCACAGTTTGCAGAGCATACACGTAGTGTGCCTATATTCATACTTGTGAATTGATGCTGACTTACATCGTGACTGTGACCGTGGCTGTGTCTTGTGTATGTATGCGTTTGTGTGTATGTCTGTGTCTGTCAAATGGCATCAGATGTGTGGTAGCTGCTGGTAGAAGTGTACACAAGTTCACTGTAGTGCAGGAGGCGATCATTGACACTACTGGTAGGTCATTACACACATACATATACTACGCACTCAATACACATTATTTACATGTCTGTTGGGGCTACCTACAGTGCAATATACTTGCTACTCTAGACCCTCAAATCGATGTGCTGCTTGTAAGATTCTCAAGAGATTCAAGCTAGAGGAATGTTTGCTAAACAACTGTCAAGCACAAGCTGTCAGTTTACACTCATGCTGTACAACGAGACTGTGCATTGTACAGATGATACTTGCACATAGTTGACTATGCGCTGACACTGATACTCTCGTGTACGTGTGTGTTGCCACTTGTATGTCACTGCAATGCATGCTGTATGCAATACACTGCATTTTTACATACACACACAGACGAGCACCCGGTACTTGCTGTACACTACAACACTATCGACTCTATATTCACAACGGTCAGCCCCAAGAGTGTCTGTATGTGGCATGCACACACTGGAGCGCTACTGACTATACTGCCCTACAACAGCAGCAGCAGCATCAGTACCAGTGCTGTTGTGCAGCAAGATGGCAGTAGCAGCGGTAGTGGCAGCAGCAGCACAGACAGCACAAGTGCACAGAGCAATAACAGTAACGGCGGTGAAATAACGGCTGCATCTGCGGACAGGTGTGGCAGACAGGTAAGTTCAACTTTGTGAAGTTGCGCGTGTTCAACTTGGTGCACATACTCGTCTTGCGCCATGCTGTCTTTAGATTTGTGCGACGTTGTGGTAGCAATAACGGATGCTCGTAATCATATGCATCGTTAACAACGACATCAGCTTGCAACGTAGCTTGTATGTCTATGCTATAGTGTATCGCGTTATTACTGCGCTGCTGCCTCGCGCACTACATGCTGAAACGCTTATTTTCGTAACGCTTGTTTGCGTAACAGCTGATACTGGGAGATCAGAGTGGTGCAGTGCGCATGCTGGACTGCGCCAGCAGCAGCTATGTTAAGCGGTTTGACAAGCCATGTAGTAGGAGCAGCACAAGCAAACAGCAGCACATGCAAAATGCGACAACTCGCAGTAGTCTTACTACAGCGGCTCAGTGCAACAACATCAAAAAGGTATGTAGGAGGAGGCCCGGTCTTTACTTGAAGTACTGTTTTGCACTGTTTCTGTGGTTATTCAATGCATGCTTGAGTGAGATGTTGACTTGTACGAGCTGCAAGCCTGGCTAAATGATGCTTCCAAAACAATAGTTGTGCACAGTAAATGCCACTGCTGCATCAGCAGAACAAACTTCTTAGTAGCCATATGACATAGCACTACATAACAACAGATACACTGACAATTTTGTACACTTTGCTGCTGTGTTACTACTGCAGGATGTTGTGAGTGTTATCTTTGTGCCTGAGTATAGGCTCGTCATTACAGCTACTGCTAACACTGTGTGGGTGTGCGATGATGCTATAGCTGACAGTGGTACTGTGCTACGCTGTATCACTAATGCTGCTCCTGTTGATAGCAGCATTACCACTATGGCCTACAGGTTTGTACACATACTACACTTTCCGTTATACACTGTTTGTGCATGCTTTGCACAAATCATGACACACACAAGTCATGTGTAATCAGTTGTACTATTGTACAGCAACAACACGCTAATTACAAGTACTTGCCGCACGATGTGACGTAACACTTTCACTGCACTGAAAGCACGCGTGCATGCATACAGCTAGGACGCTGTACATTTACATGGCTATGCACTAATGCAGTAGTGTTACTATGTGTGTGCCTGTTCGCTGTCACACCAATGCTAACAACACAGTGCATGCCAGAGTCTGATAGCAACAGGCAATAGAGATGGCAGTATAGACGTTTGGGACTTTGCATCATGCAGACACACTGGTGCATGCATGCAGCACACTGAGCCTGACACTGCAGGTATGTATATACCCTCATACAATCTGTATAGTATAAACTTTACAGCACTGTTGTTGTGTGCTACTGTATGTTTAAGAAGTAGTAGTTCAGTTGGCCGTGAACGCAGCGCTACAAGCTCATATCACTTGTTTGCCAACAGAGTATGTACAAACGCCTAAGCTATACTATACATATTATACTGCTACTACCAGTAAAAGCTCAAGCCTTGTTATCAGATCGAATTGCCTATGTTCATTGTATGTATCCTGTGCAGCTCACAAGAACTCGTTGTGTGTATGTGCAATTCGGTGCAACTGCTCGGCGTATCTGCACAGGCATTGTCTGTTTGAAATTTCTGGATCCTTTTCCAGTCCTGCTCAGTACAGATGGCAACGGTCACATAACACTGTGGTCTACATGTTCAAGTAATAGCAGTAAGCAGCAGTTACGGCACCTGCGGTTACACAGATTGCACCAGTGGCAGAATCGACAACCAGTAAGTACGAAGCGCCTCGTTTTGCGTTACAGTAGCTAATGTGTATGTGTGTGTACACTATACAGTTTTGGCACTGATCTTGTGAAACGAACTAAAGCTGCTAAGTTTGAAACTACTTGCTATAGTCTAGTTGCTGTGCTGTTGTTGTGCATCTGTTTGACTCGCGTATCACTTACAATACACTCACTGTGCAACAATTACGCACACGCCATTGCAAATATTCTTCACGGCAGTGCGCACAAATTGTCACAGTGCAAGCATGTGAGCACAGTAGTTGCTACTGATTCATACACAAGGCACTAATATCATATGATCCCTACGTGTGTTATATGTGTACTTGTCTATCCTATTTCAAGGTATATGGCAATGTGTCTATGCTGATACCGATGACAGTCACTGCAGTTGCTTGCAGTATCGAGGCACCACCGATATGTAGCAGCACAGCGACTTGCAGTACCGACCAACAGCAAGAGCTTAGTGCAACACAATCATATGCTAACATTACGAATATTGACAGCAGTAACAATAGTAGCAGTATTAGCAGTAGTATGACTAGTGCTGACGATAACAAGTTTGTAGGGTGCTTAGAGTCAACGTTTGAGCGTTACTGGGGTGCAAAAGGAGCGTTACACGATCGCCAGTTACTGGCACACAGCGTAACTGGCATAGAGTGGCATGATCCATCGGTAAGTTATACTGACTGTGAGCATTTATGTAAAATGGACGTGTATCCATAAATGCAATCTGTCATGTACATAAAGCAACCTGGGGTTGCACTTAGTGTCTTCGAGCAATCTGACTACTTGTACTGACTATATACGTACGTTATGTAATATGTACATATATCCATAAATGAAAACGTAGTAGTAGAATAGACCTTCGTACGTGTCTTGAAAGGTCAACGTACTACAAGTGGTACAAGTACATGCAGCACCGTGTGTGACTTCCTGCAGCACCCGCTGCTGACACCAGATTACTCATACATAAGCACAATGTTTTTCCATGTTTGTGCATATAACTATATGTGTATATATAGGTTGCATATCTTCTGTACAGCGGGGATGAGGGAGGCAATCTGACCGTCACAGATCTGAAACCGCTCTTACTGAAGTTGCCAGTGTACTACAACGATGCAGCACTGCGACCGCTACAGAGTGCAATAGTAGTCGCTAATCCACGCCGTGTTGAGCAGCGAGATGCTACAGCTGCAGTTGCTTACAGTCGATCCAGCAGTTACACAAACAGCAGTTACACAGACAGCGGTCACAGCGAAACAGAAGGATTACCAGAAGGATTACCAGTGCTGACGTCACTGTACACGTGGCGTGCACACACAGACAGTGTGCTGACAGTTACACTTGTGCAGCACCCCCCAGCACTGGCTACATCTGGTCTTGACAGGTAGGTGACTTGCCATTCCTAGTAATGATCAAATCCTGTTACTGTTGATAGCGTTGCGCTACTGCGGTAGATTCAAGTTGATGCATGGCGTCGTAGCGCACTACTGGCCATCGCTGCAACAGGCTCATGTGATTGGGCTTTCAATAACACATCTACTATGTAAGCTGTACTGCGTTCGATCTACATATGGCATACACTGATGATGCGATTGTATGTAATTTCCTTATATAATGGCTGTGTGTGCGCTACACTGCAGACTAGTGCGTATTTGGTCACCACAAGGCGGGCCACTGGGTACACTACGGCAGTCACAGAAGACTAGTGTCAGCAACACTAGCACTATCGCTACCGCCGCTTCTACAACTGTTACTACTCCTGCTGGTACTGCTACGGCTACTGGTGCTGCTGCTGGTATGACTAGCGAGCAACACTCATCGAACAGCATGCTGCACAACAGCAGTATCAGTAATGGCACTTCATCACCGAAAGCAGTTGCTAAGAGTGCTGGTGGACGTGGCAGTAGCAGTGCTGACGTAAGCAGTGACGTCATCACACCGTGGCTGTTTAGACCTGACAGAAGTGAGTTGCGTGCTAGTAGAGCAATTGCAGCTGCTGCTGTTATGAAGCAGCTGGCACTTGCTGAAAGTGCTGAGAATGCTGCTAGTGGTACTACTGATAGTACTAGTATCAGCATTGCAACGAAGGTAACGTGTTGTTACAATTCTTTTCTCTCGAACATCAAGAATGTTAGCATAAACCTTGTACTCTACAGGTAACCTTATCGAGCGGCATAAGCTGCGATCTGCGTTGCGCCAAGGCACAGCATAATACAGCACAAGCCGGCGTACCTGCGTAAGCTTGCCGTTATTGTTACTGGCACTGAAAACACGTTCGACTGATAAGTTGACCTCAAACACTATGTTCACATACACACTACTGCATCGCAGCAGCACCACTCAGAGCGGAACGATGACTCGTCAACAGAAGCAAAGGTACTAGCAGTTCAAGCACTTGAACTTGCAGCAGAGCTGCGCACCCGGGCCTGTGCACCCGATAGCATGAACCGTTTACAAAAGCAGCCGTTAGAAGCCGTTAGCGAAACTGCTACAACTAAAGCCAATACTAGTAGTGCAAGTACAGCCAATGCCACAACTACTGCTGCTAGAAGTGATAGTGAAGGCCTAACGATTAATGGTGACGCGCCAAGTGGCAAGTCACTCCTGGGCGGACCGTTATTTCTACAGTTACACCCACAGTTACAGCTGCTGCTGCAGCAGAGGCAGCACACAGGGGCGCAGGCTGCACGTGTCCGTCACAGCGTGGCACTGCTGTCACAGCTGCAGTCACAGCAGCAACTACCTGATACGGCTACAACTGTCACTACTGGTGCTCTCGATAGCACCAAACTGCACAATAGCAGTGCTGTAAGCAATGGTGCTTACACTAACGGCGGTCCTGTAGTACGCAGTAGTTGTAGTAGTGGTACGGTTGCACAACGATGTAGTACTGAACGTTACCCCACTTTGAACAGCTGTAGCAGTTCAAACAGCACTGCCAGCACTGGCAGTAACACTGCTAGTACTGCTAGCGCTGCTATCACCGCAGCAACTGCTGCTACTACTGCTGCTAGTGCTACTGGTACTACCAACGACATGTCTGATGCAGTGGAGCTAAGCAGCTTCATCGCAACACCTCGAATGAGCGGTATGTATACACCTACAGTCAACAACAGCACTAGCAGCAGCAGCATTAACAGCAAACACTTTGTAGCTAGCACTGTGAGTGCAGCTGAAGCTGGTGTTGACAAAGCAATTGCAGCAGTTAGTGATAGCAATAGTCTTGTGACACCACGAGTCAGCATCTTGCGCAAACCGAGTACAGGCACCAGTAGTAGCAGCACTGCTGCCAACAACACTACTACTGCTGGTGGTACTGCTGCTGCTGCTGCTGTCAGTAGTGGCAGTAGTGACAAAGGTTCTTCACTTTCACCACAGAGACCCTTACGGTTCCGGCCATCATCATTTAGTTCTCATAGAGGCGTGTCACCCAGTGTACAACCTCAATCAATTGAACTTGTAGCTGCAGAACCGGACCTTACTAGTAAAACAACTACTGAAACGCAGCCTACAGCTGGCGCTGCAAGCGATAGTAGCAGTAGCAATGACACGCATGCTGCTACAGCTGCAGCGAGGCCGTCAGCAGTGGCCTTCGCAGACATTTGGCCAGCAGTTAAGCGGCTAACGTTCAGCACTACGGACAGCATTGGTTCCACAGCAGGCGGCACTGCTTATGCTGCTGCTGCGGCTGCCGCGGCTGCTGCTGCTGCTGCTGCTATCAGTGGCAGCAACAGGTCTGTAGCAACACCTTCACGTGCCTCAGCAATAGGGCTTAGCAACCGCAGAACAGTGTTCTGCGCTGATAACGGCATTTCCAACGGTCGCTGCTCTCTGGCTGCAGTGTCAGATGCTCTGATCTTTGCCTGTAGCACTGCTGCTATGGCTGGCAGCAGCACTAGCGACAGCACTTACGCTATCAACAGCGTAGTGCAGAGCCAAAAGGAGAGTGCTGTGCGCAATGCTGCACTGGTTGAGAGTGAGCACACCATGCTGTTTGACAACAAGGGCGCTGTTGACACTGCTATAGCGCTGAGCAGCCAGCAGATAGGTGCAGTTGTAGCTAGCTCTGCTGACCTCATGACAGATGCGCTGCTGGAGAAGCTGCAGGCGATGAGCTCTAAAGGCAACAGCAGTAGTAGCAGCAGTGGCGCTAAGACCACTAGTGGTAGTACTGGTACTGCTGGTAGCAGTAGTGGCAGTAGAAAAAGCTTGAAGCCTGTGACAGTAGTGACTGCTGGCAGAAGGAAGGCTCCTCCTGCTCTGTTCAAAGTGGTGGAAAGCGCTGCCACGATTAATGAACAGAGCATAGTGCAATTGCTTAAGTAGATCTCGAGCTACGCGATACATGATTAGGTATCAATGAATTCTGATGCAATCACACTCAAACATCGTAGGAAGCGTTGCTGCTGCCTGCTGCTATATTATGCCTGTGCACGACAGGCTTAAGTCCTCATGTACACCAAAAACCGTTACGCGTACTTCAACTAAATGAACACCGTGTGCCCTTCAGGAGCTGAAAAGAGGGTACAATCAGCGATCAATTGCACTTGTGATTCTGTGCTGCCGTATAGAGCAACAAATAGCAATCTTAGCAAGTGCAAAGCAGATTTTTGTTGTCCGCCTACCAAGAGCTGCAAAAAGATTGAAGGTGTGCGACTAAAACTTGCATGCATCTGTGTTGGCATTGTTTTGCGATGTTGAAGCATCCGTACAGCCACAGTGCTGATACTCAGTCTACAATATATCGCAACAGGTTGCCTGTGGCCTGGTATTGAGAGCAGACAGCAGTCGGTGCAGCAGTGAGACAGACGCACTCAGTTCAGTGGTGCTAGCGCTGTAAAGTGCGTAGCTGCTCATGGCGGCTAGTGCAGTGAGCGCAGCGTCACGGAGAGCTCTCTTGAATGTCGCTTCAAATAGCACACGACGGTGCCATAGACCTAGAAGCATCAGCTGCTCAAAGCCCCTGCACAACAGCAGTGCAACATGTATAAGCAACGGTGCGCCGATAGCGAGCAGACGGTGCTACAGCAGCAGCAGCTGCGCAGCGCAAGCAGCAGAGAAGTGGGAAGGCAAGCACGCTAAGCCTCTGCCAGAGTTCAGAAAGGATCCTGAGTTTGAGCAGCCTCCAATGGAGAGGCCGCAGCCTGCACCTGAAGGCTTCGAAATAGGACCCTCAGAAGAGGTAAACTGCTTGCTTTTGTTATAGCAATATTATAGCAACACTAGACGGCAATGATGCATTGGCACACTAGCTTTGCACACTAACTTTGCGGAGAGTAGTAGTTGAAGTGGTTGCTGCACTGCTATGGGTACTGTGTAGTATAGGTTGTCATAGTGCTGTGTGTGTGTGCGTGTAGCATGCTTCTGCTGCATTCAAGTTGTTAGGTAGCAAGCTGTTGATTGTTACAAACAGCATGATCATTAGCATTTCGCTGCATTGCTGCTTCACAGCCTGTGCATGCGCTCATAGTTGCAACAGCAGCTGCGCACATCACGACAGCGTGTATACTTGAATGCTTGACAGCGTTGCGGTACATTGACTGTCCAGTAACAATCACGTACACTTCCTAAACGTACATACATACACATGATGTCTGTGTGTCTCAGGTGATGGACATATGCGATAAGATATGCGCACTGAATGTAATCGATTTGTTACAGCTCATGAAGTTGTACCAAAGCAGAGTTGGCATAACAGATGATATGCTAGCTTCACGAAAAGGCGGAGGCGGTGGCGGAGGAGGAGGTAATTTCTTGGAATGTTCTTGGAGTCTCCTTATATTAACATCTCTCACATTGTTGCTTATGAAAAATATATATTGTCAGTATACTTGTGTACTACTGTGAGCAACATGTGCCATAAGCGTAAAGCTGTAAGCAGTGGCAGCACTCGTACATATTATGATGTGTTGCTATTACGGTAGAGCTAGTTCCTCGAGCTCGCCTGCAACTATACGCTTCATAATTTGCCGCAGTACGCATTATCACAACGCATTTCGAGCGTATGCACACAACTGCTCTAACTGACATTACTACTGTATTTCATTGCTGTATAACACATACACACACTGTACAGGAGGCGGAGGTGGAGGCGGTGGTGGAGCTGCTGCAGCTGCTGAAAAAACTGTCTTTGATGTTAAACTGGTTGGCTTTGATGCTAAAGCCAAGATTAAGGTGAATTTGCTACCAACCCCACTTTTATGAAAAACAATGAAAATTCAACTGCATAGCTTATTGATGACAAACAACTGTGTGCAGATTGTCTAGCTAGCAGTAGCAGCAGTAGCACTACTAGTAGCAGTAGCAGTAGTAGTAGTAGTAGTGAGATTTAAACTACCATGATTGCTTACTCTGCTGCACTACCGCGCTCAGTAATAGCTGCAGTAGTGGCAGTAGTAGTTGTAGTAGCTGTAGCAGCGGACGCATGGTTCAGTTGATCTTGTGACACCGTAGTGCTGATGCTATCAGCTAGTATGAACACTGATTTCATCTCGTGCAATCACTAGTTACATGACGTTTAGCTCCGAAGTGTAAGTCATACTAGTGTCAGCTAGTAGTGGTGGACAGCATGTATGCCATATTGCTGCTGTGTTGGCAACTACACTGTAGCAATGCGCTTAGAGTACTGCTCCATGCACTATACGAATTGTGCTTTGTATAAACGAATTGCTGCAACAGGTCATCAAAGAAGTGCGTGGCATCACTGGTCTAGGCTTGAAGGTATGTATGACCATCGTATTGTTATATATATATATATCCACAAAGTAAACATAGTTCTGATCATTGCTTATGATCACAGTTTTCTATCACAGTCGTTAGCAATAGCAGCGATTTCGCAACTTGCAGTTGTGAAATTGCACACTAACTGCTGCAACGCTTACGTATCTCCATTAAGGATGTGTTGCTTGCATGCATACAAGCACTTGCTGATTCGCATTTCCGACACTCTTTGTGATGACGTATGATAACGTCATGTGTTTGATGCACAACAGGAGTCTAAAGAGCTAGTAGAAGGAGTGCCAAAACTGCTGAAGAAAGACTTGACAAAGGATGAAGCAGTAGCACTATTAGCTAAAATGAAAGAGCTTGGTGCTGAGTGCTCTATGGACTAGCCTTAACGAAGTCTGTCAATCGCAGCAGTGCTGCAGTACAGCACAGACGCCACTACTGCTTGCTAACGCACAGCAGCTGCAGTACGGCGCAGCAGCAGCAGCAGCAGCAGTTGCAACAATCGCCGTAGCAGCAGTGCAACAGCTGCTGCGCAATACAACGACAGCAATGCAGCGCTGCAGTAGAGTCGCTGTGCGCTTTCAATGAATGCTGCATTATCAATCGATCATCGATACGGCAAGCAGTAGTGCTGCTGCTGGTGGTGCTGCTGCTGCTGCAAGCAGTGCTGCCTTCAGCCAACTGCACACATGGCAGTGATGTGCACACAATGTACAGACACACACAATGAGCATCAGTCTGCCCTCGCTACTACTGCTGCTGCTGCTTGCCACTGCAGAGCGAAGCAGGAAAAATCACAGGCGTTTCAGATTTGGGCGTTACATTTTTCTTCGTGCGCAAATCATAACAGAGCAGAGGCATTCTGCATTGCAAGCTAGCACAGAGGGAGAGAGCATGATGGGCGAGCC
>AXNI01007328.1:0-11019 GCA_000498555.1 Heterococcus sp. DN1 | reverse complement strand
TTACACTGTCAATAGGTGCAGCGACAGTGCTGCGCATGCTTGCACGCTCCACTACTAGTACCGCAGAGCTGAATAGCATGAATCGTTCTGATGCTCAGCCCTCGAGTCAGCAAGAGCTGCGCTGCATGAATCAGTATTGATCTGACTCTGTTGTATTATACGATGTTACTAGTAGTACTAACTAGTAGTACTAGTAGCGTTGTGCTGCTGATATCAGATCTCACTGCTATCGTACGCTGGCGTAATTCTACTAGTACAGCTTGTCATCTTAAGAATCAGTACACGTAGCCACTACTGCTACACACAGGTGTTGCTTGTGCTGCTTGTGTTGTAACTGATGCAGTGTTGCACCAGCCGCAGCACTCAGTGACGTAAGCCCCCGGGTCAGGCTGCAATGGCACCTGTGATCAGCAGCTTTCAGGAGATAAGACTGAACATCAACCGCTGCTAACACTGAGATACATAGTATACGCTGTACACGTACTATATAGTATGTGGTATATATCTACAGCATATGCATGATGTCTAATTGCGCTGAAGAGAATGCACTCTTTGATAGCATGCAGTACTACAAGTATACAGCGATTCGTCCTGAGGAAGCACTACTCGTACTGATTAATATCTCAGACAGCCATGTCTGCAATAGTGGTGAACGGCCTTAGGCATAAGCAATGTTGCATACATTGATCGCGACGAGTGTTTTTGATCAGCGGTTTAAACTCACCGTAATGGTCTAGCGTACTTTTCAACGCTACTATGCACAGGACACTCAGATGCCCAGCGCATGCTGTGCTACCTGTGCCAGTGCGCGGCCGCATGTAGTTGTTGAGCACGGCTAAGCAGTGTCGTGCTTAACTGAATGCTGTACAGTTAACAGCACACTGCTCCTGGAGTGTCTCCTGTACAATGAACAACATACTGTCTAGACCGCAGACAGTTATCGCCATGATGTCTCAGGGCTCTGTGATCGATCGGAAACTGTTGCTGTAGAGACAGAAGCATTCAGATCGACAAGGGCATCACTACAATACTTTTTAAGCAGCTCAAGACATGCCTGCGTAAACAATCTTCAAGATTGCAACACTTTGAAACCATTTTGCCATAATTGCAGCAGTGCATGCAAGCTGGCGCCAGCTGGCAAGCCTTTTTGCGCAAATTGAAGGCTTGAACTTTGAAAACTGGCTCTTTTCGGTTTATCTCTGCAGGGGCTTGAGTGCATTCACATAGCAAGTCGTGCAGTATTAGACAACAACAGAACAAGCGATGTACAAAAGCCAAGATGAAGGAGGTGAAGCAGAGCTGCTGCAAACTGTGCTGTAAGATGATTGTATATTGCTGATAGAGCTGCTGAAAGAAACTTTTAATATGTGCTTACAAGCTCAAGACTGCCGCATCAGGTGTGCACTTACAAACGCCGTCCACGCAGCTAGCCTTGGTGCCTTGGCATGCGAGAGGACAGTTGACAGCAGCGTACTTGCCTCCACACCTGCTTTGATAGAAGGACCACACGCGCATCACAGCAGCAGCGTGTCAGAACAGCACAGATAGGTGTCTGTAAGCATATACAGACATGCTTGATCAAAGTGCCTGCTTGAAGTTGAAGAAGTATATACAGGACAGACGCGCCGCTGTGGTAGCTCTCAGAGCTTGTGAATGCAGATTAGGCACACCCACCCATCAGACGCAGATGGGACTAAGCAGGCACCGCCAGCAGCTACCGATCCGTTGGGTGGACAGGGTCCAGCAGTGTCAGCGGTGCAGGCACATGTGTAGACACAGTTCTTGCAGCTATTGTCGACGTCACAAGAGGCGACATCATCAGCGCTCGGGCAGGTGGCGCCGCTGGATCCAGTCACGAAGACCAGAGCCTGACAGTGTGTTGAACAAAGTTGCCGAAAGATCGCGGTGAGCTAAGCCTCTGAGTCAATAAAGGGATCATGATCATAAGCGCGAGCCTTAGCAGCTCGGCTTTTGTGCAAAGTTGATTGTTGCAAGCTCAGAGTGTGCAGCCTAGGCGAGCTTTGCGATCAAGCAGGCTGAATCGAATGCAGGTAGCAGCAACGGCACAATCTTAAAGAAGCGAACTGCACGCGTGCTACAGCTGCTAGGATCGTGATCTGATGGAAGAAAGCTTTTGCTACTCACCACAGCCAGTAGCAGGCACTGCTTCAGCTTGCCAAAAGCCATGTTTTCGAGAGTTGTGATGATGCATTTTCGCTTTCAAGCTTTACTTCGCTTCAAGGAAGTCATGAGTCAGTGGAGCGGAGGGAATTTCCCGCTTGATGACTAGCAGAGTTTCTCCGCCACCCAAAATTGCCGAGTACGCTCATAATGTTCAGCCTCACATCTGCGCGGGAAAAAAAGACGTTGGGCACACCTGCTTTGGGGTTCTTCAAAATCTTTTGATCAGCAACATTCACGTGCTGCTATGGTGCGCTACATCTTTGCAGCATATGTGTGCTTACTTATACAGCGCTGCTGTTGCCTGATCAGCCCAATCACAATGACTTTGAAACCAGAGAAACAACATAATGCTCAGAGGCGCGCCCTGTTGTATTCACCGTTTGTCTGGAGTGTAGCGGCTGCAGGTAGGATGCGTTATTGTATTCCCAAACGCATTGAGCTTGCTCTGCCCGCGTGTCAAATCATGACATTCCCTTTTCAGAATCTGCTTTCTGAGTTATGCATCACAGTCAAGCTCGCTCGGCATGCTCAGCACTGCGCAGCAATGTAGTACAGCCTGATACGTTGATGTGTCATGTTTGGTATGCTCAGTTGCGCTGCTTTCAGATCTGCTGTAGCTGTATGATATCTTGCTAGACCAAGCTTCAATGCTCAGCAAGAAGCCGGTGTGTTCTGACTCATATCAGCCTGTTATCAGTAGTTGCAGCTCTGCATTGCCCAGTTTTGCATAGAGTATTGGTACAGCATACTGTGCTATAACGGAAGATTTAGCTTGCACGGTATTAGTATACAACAGTTGGTATACCGACGCAATCGCTATTACAGTTGTTACTGCAACAATCTGATAAAAGCTCTTTGCTTTCTTTGCTTCCTTTGCTGTCGCTTTCAGGTCTTGCTGTGCATGGAGCTGCAGCAGCCACAGCAGTAGTAGCTGCAGACCCTGTTGATCTGCTCAAGCCTGTGATGGAGCTGTACATGATACTTGAGGAAGTGGACCAGCAGCTGCCTAACCCTAACTCATGGCCTATTGCACTGCGAATTGTCAGCTCTAAGCGCTTCCAGCAGAAGCCTCTCAAGCTGGTCTTCAATGGCTACAGCGACAAAGGTGACATGCACTTTGCTGCTGTTAAACTGTGCTCTCTCTAAACTATTCGCAAAAAAAAACATGCGCTGCTGCTATGTTTGTGTGCGCTGCTGCTAGAGTACGCTCTGTAGGCTGCTCTGAAGACTGATACTGAACCTGTCGCAACAATGTACTGTGCACACACTTCATTGACACACAGTTTCAGCAGGCAGCGCAGGGCAGGATGGCGCGTCACCCTCTGGTCTGCAGACTCTGCGCTACCTAGCTCGCAATGACATCATCAGCGATGTAGATGCTCTGCGCTATGAGCTGCAGTACCTGATCACTGAGAGCCAGAAGGGCAGCAGCGGTGACATTGACACTGCTGATCTGGCTGTGTATAGTAAGAGCGCACTGAGAGGCTTCCAGGCGTACTTCAGGCTGCTTGCAAAGGAGGATGTGGCAGCAGCGCAGGCTGCAGTGCAGGAGCAGCACGCTGCACGGACAGGCAGCTTCGACAGCAGGAGCAACACTGTGAACCAGCAGGGCAAGCAGCAGCAGCAGCAGCAGGAGCAGCAGCAGCATCAACAGCGGTAGCTGTAGCAGTAGCAGCAGTAGTGATAGCTACAGCAGTAGCAGGAGTTGTGTTGATGCCACACAGTCAGGCAGCTGCACGATGCTGTGCTGTAACATAAGGTATGCAGTGCAAGGACAGCTGCAGACGACAGCAGCACATGCGTGTTATACACACGTGACCAGCACAGCCATGGTCTACTAAGCAAGCGTGTGCTTTCTTCAAGTATCAAAAGGGGGAGTTCGTGTACAGACAGTGTGACGCATAGTAGTGTAAGATAGATACGCAATACGGTAAGAACGTGCGTAGTCTTGCATAGTTTAAATAGCATAGTGTTTCTAGTAAGCGGTACAGAGCGTATCATGACATAGTTATCACTCACTGTAATATTGCTGCACATAGAGTCGCATGCGCCAATTTTGCTCGAGCATGAGCAGTAAGAAGGTGTATACAGCACTTTGCGCTGCCCCAGGTTGCTTAACAAGCAAATGACATCATGACATGGTCAAATCTCAAGTGAGCGTATCACAACAGTCCGGCGATTTTGCCTGATGGTTGCCTCTGCTGTTCGCTCACGTTCTTATGCATTGCCTTATGTTGTATCTACGAGGTACACACTAGCGCATGGCAGACATATGCATTGACCAGAGTCTCATTGTACATGTGCGCAACAGAAAGATTACAGGCAGAAGATAAGACACACTGCAGACGTGCACTTGTGCCATGTAGTTGTGTACATACAAAGTGTATTCTGAGTAGGTATCTGTGTTGTGTTGTTGTGTGCGTGTTTGCGTGTTTGTTGCTAATGTATGCTCTCACTTGTGTTTGCCAGCGCGTATGGCTGTCTGCTTTTTGTGTGTTCAAACTCTTATTGCTGTGTTCTGCTATCGACTGCATCTGTACATGTAAGCTACTTCACTGTTGACCAAGCTAGAATAGCTACATCTCTTACAACCCACACTGCTTGACATGCACAGCAGCCTCAGCTACTCAATGTTATAACACTTGCACGCTACATGCTTACTTCTGCTATGTGCTCACTACTATTGCACTCTTGTTTGAGGAACTGGCGACCACATGATGCATACTGTTAACAGAACCATTGCACCATTGCACTCACTGGCTGCGCGTCTCTGCCGCACTATGACAGTACCACTAGCGAGAGACTAGAAGGTAAGCTTGCGAGGGATTCTGCCGCTGTACATCTGTGGTACATGGCAGGGGTCGCATGCTTTACAAGGCTTCAGATTCCAAGTAGTAGTAGGGCTGAATGCATCATCAACATAGCAGCTACTGCTACTGCTACTGCTGCTACTGCTGCTGCTGCACTGTGGTGCTACGCTGAACCTCACACTGAAGTCACAGGGGCCATACAGTAGCACTAGCGCCTCCCACTCTTCGCAAGTAAGTATCTGCAGTATGAGCAGTAGCATCAACAGTAGCGGCAGCAGTTAGCTTACAGTCAGCATAACAGCTAGATGGGTGACAATCAGCACGCAGGCGCCATGCAGTAGAAGCTGCAGCAGCAGCAGCAGCAGCGGTAGTACGCTAGTGGTCAATAACGTACAGCCAACACAGTATCAATCAGCACATCAACCATGCACCAGTAGCTACAGCTACAGCTGGTGTAGCAGTACGTGACAGTGACCACAACAGCAGCAGTGGCATTATCAAGGCGTACTGTGTGTGAAGTAGTGTACAGTTAGTAGTTACCTCACATACACAGCCACTTCTATCTCTGTCAAGCCCTCCAAGTAGCTTGTCTCTCTCACCACTTAAGTAAGCTTCTACATGTGGTGGTGGCAGCAGTAGACCATGTCCTTCACACAGCAGCAAGCTCACATCCAGTTGCTGTAGTGATAACCAAGAGGTGTTTGTACAGTGCATGTGTACACACGTTACTATGACACCGTGCAGCTAACTTCGCAGCAGCTCTGACTACTGTTCATGCTGCCTTACGACTACTGCTACACAAGTGGCGCATGTTTATATGACAGACAATCACACAATGCAACAGTGCACAGAGCTCACTGTTGCCCGCACAGTACACTAGACTATGTACATGTATGTGCTGCCCTAGGTAGTACTAGGTAGCTCTACCTATGCTGCAAAGGTTAACTGCAGTAACACTTATCGTCACAGTAATGAACACTAAACTTACCACAGGTGCTGGTGCTTTAGCATCCTTAAGCCAGGCTCGCCAGGCACTCAGCCAACAGCGCGGTACTAAGTGGTACAGCCCTGGCAGTAGTGGCGACTGCTGCACTGCTAGCGCTGCTGCTACTGCTAGAGGTGCTGTGTAGTGACCACTACTGCTAGCACCACTACTGCTGTTACTGCTGCTGCTGCTATTGCTGCTGATGCTTTGGAGTGTGTGCACATTGCTGCCACTGCCACTACTGCTACTGCTGCTAGTAGTGTCAAGAGACGCTGCGATAGCTGCCTTCATGTCGCTCGGCACAGTGTGGCTGCTCGGCACGCCAGTTCTGCGTGCAAACAGAGGCCTCAGCTGTGGCATAGCAGTCAGATCAGTTGCGCGCTGTGCTATAGCTGCGTCTGCTGCTGCTTTTGCGCTAGAGGCAGCGCTGTGTGCTGTCTGCGCACACTGCATACACTCTCCTGCTGCTACCTGTACAGTGAAGCAGAATGCATTATTGAGCTTCGTTAGCCACTTGCTACATCGTTTAGCGCCAGTCAGCAAGAGGTGAGTTGTAGTGCTACAAATGTAAGCGAAGCAGAGGCTGCCAGCAGCTGCATCGTAGACAGCAGTATGTGTGCAGAGCACTTCCAGCTACCTCATGATTACGAGTATTCTAGGAAAGAGCATACTGCGAAACTGAAACGTACAATGTGCTACAACGCTGCATAGATGTCAGAGATACAGCACATCACAATAGACAGTAGTGGTAGTATTGTTTACCTTAAATGTAGGGCCTTCAGGAAAGAAGCACCTTAGTTTACGCCAGACACCACCCTCTATGGTGCGCCGCTTGGATCTAGGCAGAGCTACACACGCTAGCTGACCTGCAGTGTAATAACAGCAGCATCATCACATGACACGCAGTAAATATAGCATCAGTGCTCATGCTGCAGTGCAACCAGACTAATGCTGCTGTGCAATGCACATGTCGTGACAAGTCTAATTACCACATCACTCATGTAAACGTGCTGCACTTTGCACAACTGCCTAATGCAACGCTGTTTACACACATGCTGTAGCACATAAGTAGCATGAGCTCTTACCATGCTCGCATGTGATGTCTGCATTGACCAGTGCCCAGGGGGGTATGACGTTGCTCTCAGAGCGTGGCCTCCTCTGTGCTTTCCCACTGCTGCTACTGCTCAGCCTGCTTGCTTTCCTCTGCCGTGACTGCGACTCCACGTACCTTCTAAAGTTGCTACACCACTGCTTGCTCACATAGTAGCCCTTGCCTGGCCTCGCCTGTTGCAGTAGTGTAACAATGCACAGCATAAGTTGTCAGTCATTAGTACTGCCGAATGCAAGAGCAGCAAACTACTTACCTACACTTTCACAGTACTACAAGTCGATGCAAGCACAAGCGAATGTCTTACAGTTTGGATAGTGCGACATGTGCGAATGTGTTCGTACCTCAGGGGCAGCCAGTAGGTTAGAGACATGCTTCAGCTCAGCCCAGCGCAGCTGTTCTAGGGTTGCAGGCGCAGTGCTGTGCTGGTGCCCTGGGCTTGCAGTCTTGCCATAGCAGTGTGTGAGCATGTGCGAGACTATCTCAGCAGTCAGCGTGCCGCTACTGAGGCTAGCAGCGACTGCTTGGCACGTGCATCCTAGCGCCTCGATGTCAGCACAAAGTAGCCATGCTGCAGCATTTCGCAGCAGCCACGGCTTCAGCAGCAGCGCTGCTGCTCCCGCATCAATGCTGGGGGCAGCTGTTGCTTTAGCAGACGTGCTGTCACCTCTGCACATTTGCTTGAAGTGACTGAAATAGCTGATAGTGTCTGATCTGCGGGACTGAGTTTGAATGTTTGCTGCTGTTGTTGTACTTGATTCAAGCTTGCAGCGCCGAGAGCGAATCTGACACGGCAGTTGGGATGGTGGTTTCACTAGTTCCTTCTGGACACTGCTGCTCCTCTACCAGAACAGTAATAGATTCTTGCAACTCAAGGCTTTAAGGCAACTGATCACAGAGAGCACTTGCAGCGCGCAGCCTCAATTTGAATCGTGCGCCAACGGCTTTTTGTGTTGTGGTTGAACCACACCTTCCGATTGCAGCGCCAGCACACCAACATGAGGCATGCGCGACTGCTCTTTGTTTTAGTATGCGCTTTTTGTGGCGGCATTGATGGCAGATGTGTTCATGTACCAGCAAAACGACGTGAGAGCACTGCTCACAGCAGTCCCAGGGTGCGAGCAAGTGCAGTAGCAGCTGCTACGCGTTCGCTCACGTTCACTGAAACAATGGTAGCAGGAGCAGTTAGCAGATCAATAGCGCAAACAGCGATGCAACCCGCGAATGTGATAAAGGTAACGAGCATGCACCAGGAATGGTGTCAAACACGTGTTGCGTTGCAGTGTTTGCTTGGACTGACGAACCTCTCTGTTACATGCATTGCGCCAACGTTGTTACAGACACTGCTGCAAGGCAAAAGTACGGCATCGCAGGTACGCCTTGTAGTTGAAGGCACTTTTACATACACCATGAGTGTTAATCATGTATGCTGAGACACTTCATGACACAGACGTTTGCTACCACTGCATACAATTTCCTCATGTGTACATAGCTCTAGAACCCGTGCTTGATGTGCTCATAGTACTGCAATCACACTACTGCATCATCTATTACCAATATAACAGCTCAAAAACTTGAGCTTCAGGCTGCTCACACGAGGAGCAGGGGCTCAGTTTCTGCTGTCACTGCCCCACGGCGCACTGAGCTTTGCCACGCTCGAGACTGTGAAGGGCTACACTAGTGCACTGCTGCCTAATGCAATGGGCCCTGTGCTTGACTTCTTCAGCAGTACTGTGGCAACAACTATCTGCAGCGTCATCAGCACGCCGCAGATGGTGCTGACAGACCGGTGAGTGACGCGCCCGCTGCAGCAGTAACAATATATACATATATTCAACAGTGTTTCCATTTCTGGTGACAATAGTCGTTCGTTGGCAGCAGTGCTGAGCTTGCTGTAACACGTGTGGCACACATGCAGTGTACATCGCGGTGCCTATATGTACTGACAGTAGCTGTGTCAGAAGCAGCCAGCAATGGTGAGGCGCTAGCTGCAGCACAGCACCACAGCTAGCAAAGCTTCCGAGTACTGCTGTGAGTTCCCACTCCCAAGCTTCATCGGGCTTACACTTCACTACTGCTTTTGCTGTAAAAATGTTGTTCGCGGTATCAACAGCATCATGGCAGGCATATACCCAAACTTAGCAACAGCAGTGCGCACAATCAGCAAAGCAGAGGGTGTAGCAGGGTTCTATGCAGGGTGGGGGCCCAATCTGGCACAGAAGATTCCCTCCTACGGCTTAACCTGGGTGTTCTTTCAGCAGTTTAAAGAAGCACACAAACGGTACGTTGTAATGATCCAACAGCATCTATATTAACATATACTGCTGTGGTGTAGTGTGTATGAGTATGCATGCATTTACACCATCTACATTATCATATGCTTGTTTGTTGTAGTGTATATGAGTACATGTGTGAATGCACATCATGCAACGTTTTGTGCAGTATGCTTTACTATGCAGTAACTGCAGCCTATGAGCTGCACCGATAGTTGTATAGAGCGGGTATAGCTCTATCGACACTATCAGCTCTAAGTATCATTGATGCACTAAATCCTAGTGCTGCTACTGTTGTTGCTATTACTACTGCTGCTATTGCAGATTTGTGCAACGGCCGCCAACGGATCTAGAGAATTTTGGTTTAGGCGCTGCTGCAGCTGGTGCTACTGTCTGCATCATGATGCCTATGGACTTTGCTAAGACACGTATTGTCACACAGGTGAGCTGCACTACTGTTATGTTGTATAATGTAGTGTGCATGTGCAGTGTGGAGAGTCTGAGCTTTGGACAGCGCATTGCTACGTAGCAAGAAGGGTAAGCAGCTTACTGTGTGCATCTATAGTCTAATGCAGCACGTGCAGCACAGTAGCAGCCATGCATGATAGCAGTTGCTTGCAAGCTTGCAGTTGTGTGTACACAGAGGAACAACTGGGACAGAAGCAGCACACTCTTGACGTCGTCAGTTTAACGTTACAACTGTCAGTTCAACGTTACAATGAGCAACAGCTGACAGTTACACTATATGCACGCTTTGAACACATGAACACGCACAAATTCAGGTAGCAACAGCTGGCGTAGTGCCTTATAAAGGTGTGATAGACTGTTTGAGGCGCAGTGCTAAGGAGGAGGGTGTAGGTGCACTATATAAAGCACTTGTACCCAGACTTGCCAGCGTTGTGCCAATGATTGGCATCCAGGTGAGCTTATACGCTTGCTATAGAGTATACTAGTAGTGACTGTGTAGCAGTGCAGCTACTTTGTACAAAAGCATTTGCTTCGTGTAGTGCAAACGCATTATGCGGCAGTATCGAGATGTACACGAGTAGGTGATTCTCTGATGCAATGTATAACAGTTACTGTATACAGAAGCTTTTGCTTTGCAGTGCATGCGCGTCATGTAGTACTTACGAGATTGTCAATGCTTGCTGTAGCACAGCATTTGCTGTGTGCTAAAAACTGCCACTGCTGCTGCAGTCATATGGACAATCAGCATTACGCTCGTTGACATGCTGGTAACGTAGTTACATCGACAGTATGTGAGACAGCGAATCTCATCAGCATATTTCAAAACGTCACTGCTCACTCTGCTTGCAACATGCACTGTACTTACTCTATGCTTCTGTTTGCACTGCTGTACTGCTGCTGCAACACAGTTTGGAGTCTACGAGTACATGAAAAAGCAGCTGCTGAAGCATGAAGATCTAGAGTTTAGTGATGTAGTGAGAGGGCTCAAACCTCCTGGTACACACAGACGCTATATCAAAGGCTACTTCTTAGACCTTGCTGCAGCCAATGGCCATCTATTGTAGTAGCACTGCAGCATTGCGATTGCAGCATGAGTTGCTGTGTGGTGTGAGTAGGCAAGATGCATATGAACAGCGACGACAGCAGCAGCAGCAGCAGCAGTGGTAACAGCAGCAGTTCCTGCGAAACTGC
>AXNI01007317.1:0-40644 GCA_000498555.1 Heterococcus sp. DN1 | reverse complement strand
ATACTGTACTGTGTAAACTCTTGTTGATGTATGTTTGCACAATGCACAGGAGGACCAAAAGCGTATATCAGAACTGAGTGCTTCAGTTGCACATGCTATTGCACAGGTAACACTAGTTTTACTATAAATACTATTGTTGCTGTTTGCTGCTACTATTGCTTATCCATGTGAAGTTTGTAACACAAGTAGTGCGTACATTCGCATATAGCCATTGCTGCTGTGCCTACCTGCTACGCGAACTTAGTACATTGAACGATCATGCATGCTGATGTAGAGCATCATGCACTGTGTGCGCATGTGCTTGTAACTTTTCAACGCGCAGCTGGAAATCATGCACAATGATATAGGTGGTAAAACTGAAGTAATCGATTCATTAGACTCAGCACTCAAGGTTGGTAATGTAGTCTACAGCACACGAACAATCTGACGAACACCAATACGCTGTACTGATTGCGAACAGTTTGCGCTGCTATAAGGACGTTTTCATATGTGTGCTGCAGCACTGCACATCTAGCGTATGCAGTGCTATCGCTTTGATGTGTTATTTGAAACAATTTAAACTGCGTGCCATGCAATACAAATAAATGGCGCTGTATACTCACTATGTCTGTCTTCCCATTCGCTGGTGCGTATATACCATATGCTATATACTATATGTACTACATATGTACTATATATATACTATGTATACAGGTTGTGCACTCTCAGCTGCGTAGGATCAATATGGACGTCATACCTAGAGAAAAGCTTGAAGGCTTCCTGAAATCTAAGGTACGCACATGCTTATATAGCAAATCATTGTAGCACATCATTGTATTGATCGCTACAGCATACACTTACTGCTGCTGATATGAGATTATCTCAATTGCGGTATGCATACGTCAGTACAATACTATGCGCACCGTTGATTACAGGATTGACAGCTGGCAACTGCTACTATCAACGCTCATGAACTAATTCTTAAGAAGTAAAGTACTCTACTGATTTTCATGTTGTTTTACCTGCTATTGTGCTGATATGCATATAGGTTGACAGACGTGATCTGCACAGGCTAGCAGCAGTACTAACAGGTGCAATGTCACAAGATGATGCTGCACTAGACAGTACATGTGCAGCTACACGTGTTTGTCATAAGTTTAGATGCTTAAGCTGTGACAGACCACTGCCCACTGCTAACAGTGGCAGTATGAAACAGCAGCTGCTACTGCAACAGCAGCAGAGTATGCTTGGACAGGTCAGTGACGTCGACCTTCAATCACTTGTCATCATGTTGCAGTGTGCGTATACACGCAAGTGCTGACGTTAATCCACGTATTGTTGCATACTTCAGTAGTTTTGTCGATGCAGCAGCAGTGTATGTATGTATGCATGCAAGCGCTGATATACGCTAATGTTATATGGGGTCAATTTAATGGTGCCTCAATCAATAACGGTAGTAGCGCTATCTGATGTTAGCAAAGCGCTGACGATTTCAAATGAAACGATGTGAATTTCTTGTTTGTTATAATAGGCAGCAGCAGCACATCCTGGCCATGTTCTGCATGCTATTGACAGTGAGCACCAAGTGTTACCTGATTCTTCTAGAGGTATTCCACTGCAATTCTTTGAACATCTCAACTCTTGGACTTGGTGGGTTGTGTGTTTTTAGAGTGCCATCGAACCTACTTTGTAGATACTTAGCAATCGCAGTACAACATGTGTGTTCATAAAGAGCGCAGCTGCATCACAAAGCCGGTGTTTTATTATAATCGGCACTTTTAATAGTGCATATGTGATTGTTGTCAACTGACTCTGTGCTCATTGTTTGTTTTGTATGTACTTCACATTGCATTGGTAGTAGATCTGCATGAGCATGGTCATAAGCGCTACTCTAAGGATGACAACTTGGTAGTTACAGATGGTCAAGTCATCAGCAGGTAATGCTATACTGCTCTTAATAAGAACTGTATCATCCATACATACTTTTCTGTGCACGTGCTGTAAATGTATACTGCAAATGCTTATCACATGGTGATACATGTGCAGGCTTAAGTCATATATCATCAATATCTCGTTTGGTTGCGAAATTACTGCACAATGTCACTCAACTACATAACACACATACTACTTTGACTGCCCCAACACAGTGCACATACATACTATTAGTACCCGAACTGCAGTTAGTTCGCTCTTCTTAGAGATTCAACACTAACACATTGCCATTGCATGCATATAAAAAATAATAACCATAACATGTAAACCACTACTACTAACAGATACCCAAGGATGATGCCACCCCCTAATCGTATGAGAACAGCAGCAGGGGGTGGGGGAGCAGGTTTAAATCAACAAACTTCAACTGCTGCAACTTCAAGTTCAAATTTGAACAAAAAGTACACATCACAATCAACCTCGGCACTGTAGCAGCTGTATGGAAGTAAGCACCTATACTCGTACTATAGCAAGCACTTGTGCTATGTGTATACAAAGTGTTTGGACTGATATAGATTGCTGCTAACAAGCAGTGCGAAGCAATGCGAAAGCATAATATAATGACGAGTTGTCAGTTCAGTCACGAGCACAATCTCAACTGCAACTGCAACTGTAACTGCTTCTCCGAAAGTTGTCTATCTTACTGTTGCGTGTGCGTGCTTGCTACTGCTAGCTATCGACGGAAGACTCGCTTTTTCTCAGCATGCACGATGTTTGAGCAGCTTGTAAGTACTAACACAAAACAATAGCAGCAGCAGCAACAGTAGTAGCAGTAGCAGTTGGAACAGCAGCAACAGTGGTGATACCATTAGCTGTAGTCTAAATTAGTACGTGTATTTGAGCTGTTAAGTCAAATTGCTAGTAATGCTTTGCAGTACTAGCTTGTTGCTGTTGTTATGGTATAATGTGCATCACTTCTGCTGCTGCTGCTGCGACTACAGGAAGTGCAAATGTCGCAGTTACTGACTTACGAAACCGCGGTGTGGCCACTATTTTCGACACTGGTTTGCGCTCATTTTTCTGTTTCAGCGACAGCACCGCTTTCTGCGATTCAAATATAGCAGGCACATCTGTTGTTGCTACTGCTGTAGTGCTAGTACCATGTATAAAGTCAGCAGTAGTATAGCCAGGAACTTTTACAACTGGTATGATAACGTCCTGCGTACGCTGCCTGTAGCAGCAACAAACATCATCGTAATCGCAGTGACAACGACATCAATCCTGTCAGCATGATGGTAGCAAACTACCTTGAATATAGCAATGCACGAAGCTTCACTCCCTCTTCAATATGCGCTAGTGATACATGCGAGTGGTATCGTAACGTAAGCACAGCTTGTTAACCACGCTGTGCGCAATCATCTGTTATCGACTGTGACCCTCGATCAACAACTAGTGCTCACGTTTGCGTAATCGTAGAGTTGATACTGTACACATACTATAGTGCATGAACGCGAACCTGCGTGATGCATGACCATTTGTACCACATGTTGATGCCGTTGCAGCATTATAAAGTAGCTGCTGCTGCTGCTGTGGTGCCCGTACTCTAACAAAGTGTCTGGATTCTGCTTGCTGTCTTGCGTGTATTTCATCTGTGAACAGTACTCTACTGCTCTTGGCAAACTCTGTGTTCACATATACAATAGCAACAGCAATAGCAATAGCAACAACAATAGCAATAGCAAGAGAGAGTGCATAACAGTGATGAATCAGCTTATGATGATGCTGTGTAAGCTGTGACGGCAATCACTACAAAGCAATTTAAAGCACACACAGGTAACATTAATACTACTACACAAAGCACTGTATACGTGTTTGTACTGCATGCTGCATATCTATGGTCAAAGCTGTGTGCTGATGAAGCTAGCAGTTTGTTTCACATTACACATGGTTAACACAGTATGATAGCTGTAGATCATATCTGTACCTGCACCATGATGTGATCCTGCTACTGTCGAGGATTGGTGTGTAGCAGTACTGTGTGGTCGGCGTTGTCTCAAACATACTTTACGTTTAGCGCCACTGTTGTTAGTAGCAGTAGCAGAAGCACCACTTGCTGTGCCTGTAGTACTTGTTGCTGTACTACTGCTAGTACATTGCTGTTTGCTTTTCGCGGGAGCAGTAGTAGCAGCAGTAGCTGCTGTTTGTACAGCTAATGCTGGTGTTGCTCCTATTGCTGATAGTCGCTGATGAGAGCAGCATGCAAGTTACACAGGCACAATAGCGCATTATTGTAAACATGTCAGCTTGTGTATGGCAAAGAAAATCAAAAACCTGCAGGATGTCTACGTTAATCGAAGTGCAGTATACTCGATGCATGCAGCTGTGTTATCTTACAATACACTATCACGCAAAAAGTTTATCTAAGAATAGAACACACGACTGCACAATCATGTTCTTGCTGTGTTCTGCCAACTTACATGTGTAAGAGTAGCAGCGTTTGTCTTAGCAAACATGCTAGAAGGCTGTATGTCACCACATACTTCACGAGGCTGCCATTCATCACGGAATGGTTGATAGTAGTCAGGCCCTGGACTAAAATCATCCTGCTGTAATTTATTCTGTACTGCAGAAGCACTATGACTATGATTCTGCAAGCCTTGAGAATCAAAGTTGACAGCAGAACTGCGCCAAGCATTCATTTTACATCTACGACCAGTAGGTGCCTGTATTAGATGTATATGCAAACACGTAACATGAAATGTGCATGTTATCACCCTGTATAAAGCGGCATTGTGATAGCAACATTCAAGAGTTACAAATGAAGTACACCCTTTAATTTGAGAAGCAGTAGCAGCTATCACGCTATACACTGACTGTTTGTTGTAATGTACCTTACTGTGCTGTGGACCATCATTACCAAATGCGGTAGTGCTTGGCAGTTGTGTATCCATATGTGCTGATGTCTGCTTTGCTTTCGCAAACCTAGTGCAAGTATTTGTGACACACACACAGAGCACCTGTGGGTGACTGTTCAACACGCATAAAGTGAAACTATCCAACGATATGTACAGTATATCGGTACATGCTCTTACAAAAGTGCACGATACTGCAGCAGTTAGTGTTTGTCTAGTATGCTCTCGGAGTTTGTACATTCAATTTAAGTGTACCTTGGTGTTCTACTGAAGGGTACCCCCTTTTTATTCCAATACGTTGCTGCCTCTTTTGCTGCTAGCTCATAAGCATACGGCATCAGATCTCGTTGCTGCAGTAGCAGTATGAGTATGCGTTAGCATAGTACAGTAGCAACAGAAGACCGGTAAAGCAAATGCAGCAGCATTTAGATAGCAGATATTACTACAAGGTACTTGTGTGCCAATAAAATGCAAATTCATTTGTATTCCGCAGCTGGCAAGAGTAGCAGTGCTCGAATTGGAACCTTGTATTAATCATCACATTAAAACTTGCAATAAACAGTGCATGCATTGCTAGCATCTTATAATCAGAGACACACTTACTTGCAGTTGTGGTACGCACGTTGGGTCTGTAAACATAGTCTTTCTAAATGGTGCATACATTGCTTGTGGTGGTACAGTATCAGAAGGCTGCTGCTGTGTAAGAGATGGTGGTTGAGCTCTGCATGCACTGATACCACTACTACCGCCTGTTCTGCAGTAACTTGAAGCATCTGATGCTGAGAGTGTACGATTACGGTCTGAGTGAGCAGCTACCATCTGCACAAGTGTTGAAGCATGACGAAGAAGCAACAGTCAGTGTTGCGCTATTCAGAGGAGGTGCACTATGCTCTACCGTGCGCTTGCTTCGTGACATGTACAACATCAAAACAGTACAGACTAGACTTTCTCAAGTGAACTGCAGCAATGTTGACTTATATGGCACATTCAAGACTTTGGTCAACACAGGCGACAGCAGTCACATGAGCAGTGAAGTGTTCTCACCTGAACAAATATTCTCCCTGCGAGAGTCTCTAGCTCAGCTTGTGCATCGTGATGAAACAAGTGCTCTCCTGCCTGCAGTTACAGCATGCGTGCATGTATGCACAGCGTAAGTACTCCACACAGCATGGAGGAACGAAGAACTTGACCTGTGTTCTTCACCTTGGACTTCGCCACAAACCGCTGGCTCCAGGGGTCCTTGGCATCGTACAGCCCAGCTTCGATTGCACAGGAGGCCATATGAGCTCACAACAAGCAAGCACCGACCACAAGGAAAACTGTTACACGAAATGGCGTTTCGTGATTTCTCTCTCTTTTTTTGTGATGGCTAGTGATGCGGAAGAGGTGGTGGCTGATCCTGCAGCAGATCAAAAGTGTTATGTGACTGGGCCTTGCGTGCGTTGTGACTTTGATGAAGAGGTGAACAATCCTTTTCTAAACTGCTGCGTCCTGTATGCCGAGCAAGGCTGCTCGATATGATTCAACTGCAGTGCATCCTCTTTATATTACCTTCAGCAAACATGATCGTTGCACTGGATCTTAGTATCAGATCTGCTTTTTCAATGCCCCAACACCAGATCTTGGTCTTCGTGCGTAGCTGTTGCGAGACACTTTGGCTGACCACCAAGTGATGCACTTACTGTATCGTTATCGTTCTCGCAGGTTCAGTCTTATTGCAAGCCAACAGGGCGTCGACAAGAGGTCACCTGCTCAACTGATGCACAAAGAAAGAGTGATAAGCATACAGATGCAGTTGCTGCTGATATAGTACTAGATGCACCAGGCATGCATGCTATAGGAGGCACAGTCACATATCAAAGCTGTTTGCGCACAGAGCAAGATGAACTAGTCTCATTTGCAATGTAAGCATGTCGCGCAATGCCTTCGCCAATACTACCACGACGCTTGTAGCAGCAACAGTTTACAACTGATTGTGCAGCCGTGCCGCTCGATACTCGTTACTGCGCTTTGAAAGTGCATGTAGCTTTCGTATCTGATTCAGTGCAGTTTCCTTTTGAGCTATGTTAGACATCAACAAGCTGCTATAATTTCAGCTGCCTTCCCTTACTGACTTTGATTGCATACTCTTGTGATCGCTGTTCTTTGTTCGCAATTGCAATTGGACAGGTGGTGGCTGGCGTGGCTGCTAGTTGGGATTGCTGCCTGCGTGTGTATACGAAAGCGAAAGCAAAAAAACATGACACTGTATGAAAGACGTGCACGTTCATGACAATAGGCACAATAGGCATGATCATATAGCTATAGCTGCAGAGGGCACTCATATGGTAGCTTATATGTGATATGTATCACAAGGCACATGTACATACAAGAGTAAGCTCTGAGGTAGCAGCTAGCTGAAGTTGTAATGCATTTTTAATAAGCAATACAGTGCACTCTACGGCATACTGATTTAGGCTGCTGCTCCTATGTACAGCTGGCTGTTAAGGCGTCTTTGTCTTCATGGCTGCCACACAGGCATACAGACTCAGCTGTGAGCGAAGATAACAGTACTTAGACCACGTTGCACTACCACATAGCAGCACTTGTACTAGCGAATGCAGTGGCTTGTGGCACCATGCTTTGGCATGCGCCCAAAGCTGCAGCTTTGTAGTCACAGCTTCGTCAAGCTTGCCGCTGTGCTGAAGACATAGTGCCACTGAGCAGGCTCAAGTTCGTGATAGGCAGCATAGCACTGCACTTAAGGCCAACACAGTGTCCAACGGTCGCAGGGAACCCATGTGACTCGCCCCTCAATGAGAGAGCTCTAGAGGCATCATTTGAGCAGTACTAATACAGGCTAGTAAGAAGCAGATAGCTATGGACGCGCCAGAGCCCCTCAGAAATGCAGAGGAAGCACAGCCTATTGTCCCAATGCATGTTGCAGCGTCGTCCTGTGAAGTCGCAGTGGACGCTAAAAACCTTGTCCTGCTAGAGTTTCCCATGCCTATCAAGCATACGCAGGTACCACAGATAAGCCCGCTTGACTGTGGTACTCGTTTTCGTTTACAATTGTACCTTTCGCGATCAGAGCTTGCATCGACAGCTTTTGCTGTGCCATTGCACTGATGCTTAGCCACTGCTCTTCTGTGCACTGTGTTGCTTGACAGACTGGGCAAAACAAAGCTCTAGCGATGCTAGGTGGCCTTGAGAAAGTTTGCCATGAGACAAGATCATTGCATGGATCTCTGCCATTACAGTTGGTACCTAATCCTGTTGGGTGTTCCATGATCAGTGATATACCTAGTGATCGTATGGAAGGATCAGGCAGCAACAGCCGCTCTACATACGCTCTCAGGTGTGCATTGACGATGAGATACGCTGCTATAGAGGCGCGTCCTTGAGTCTCACACACTTTTGCGAATAAGCCACTATTCTGCAGACAGCGGTGATGCTGGCACAAAAAGTTCAAAGCGGTGAAGCAATGTGACGTTGTCCACAAAGCTGCTCGTTGAGGAGCTTGAGAAAGCAGCTAGTTCACTAACATTATGTGTACTACGCACTCGTGCTGATGTTTGCCATGCAGAATAAAGCGGCGACGTGTACGAGGTGCAGATGATTCAGCATGGGAAATAGCATCAGCTACTGTTATTGGTAAAGTGTCACTACGTACTACATGGTCATCACTATGTCAACCTATATTTCAGGTAGATCTTCACTAACATTGTAATAATTTGTACTATATGTTTTGTGTATCTGTGGCACTCACTATTCGGACTATTGTGAACGCCGTGCAGCCAATAGCTTCATGCAAATAGTGCAATCTGTACATCATGTTGATAGTGCAAATGCGCGGTGCTCTTCAGATGACAATTTCTCATTTGTACTATCATATGCACAACATGTGTATATTTGCGCTGTTGGCTGGTTCTGAACAAACAAATAGACTGGTCCTCTACTAACAGAACAGCCAATAGCAGCAGTACCAGAGTGTTACTTCCCATCAGCTACTGCAAGACCACAGCAGTATGACTTTAAACAGGTAGATTTGACATTTATAACGCAGTAATATACTCTGATAACACAAGCAAACCAGATATGTGTATGTGATGAAACCGTGAGCATATACCATCTCTTATTGGTAGCAACAGTGGGCATTAGCAAAATCTAGTGTAGTCTCTTATTGGCATACTGTTACTTACGTAGCTGCATCATCTTATAGCAACAATCTTTTTATTTCTCAGTAACACAATTATTGATTGTGCCTGTATAGAGTAACTCAATGATCGCCTTTGACACTGTTCAAACTGCCACTTTCTCTTCTATTCGTATATGACTTTGTTTTACTCAATGATAGACAAGTCATGTTGGTACCCGTGGTGAACACAGTAAGAGTATACTTGATCTGAAGGTAGTAGTAGCACGATATGGTGAGTGTCCACCAATGTCTGATCAAATAAGAGAAACAAAAGCAAAGATTGAAAATATTGCTAGTGACAGAGACACACCTGCAGCAGTTACAACAACAGCAACACAAGAGGTATAAACTATAATCTTTGAGACGCTTTACTTTGAAACATTACGCAAAGTTAGTTCGTGCTCTATCAATGCAGTATGATATCACCTGCTCTGTAAATGTGACTTGTGGTTTGCGGCCGATGCATGATATACTACTTCTGTGAGATCGTATACCTGATGTCAATATATGATCACATGTGCAAGTAGTTACGACAGCTGTGAAATGCCTTACTTAAGCCTATGTATCCCCGTGTTACTGCTTATTGCATTCATTATATTATTGCTTTACTGATCAAACAGGATACATCTGAAGCAAACGCTGTTGATGATACTAGTGGTAATAATGTGACAGCAGCAACAGCAGCAGCAGATAAGCCAACAACAAAACCACTACCACCAGCACCTTACAGTACTAAGCGCAAGTACAAACCAAAGAGAAAAAAGACAGCAGCCACAGCAGCAGCGGCAGCAGCAGCAGATACAGAGACTGATGTAGCAGCTAGTACTGATGGTGCTACTACTGCTAGCGGTAGTAGTAGTACAGCAAAAGATACAACAGCAGCAGCAGCAGTAGCAGAAGTGAGTATAATGTCAAGAACACCTGCTGGAGCACTGAAACGGCGCCGTAATGCTACTGATGTACTCATGGTACGTATGTGCCTTCAATGCTATACGTACTACTTACTGTTAATTGCTGTCTTTACTACTTGTGAAATAACAAGTATCAACGCACCTCATTTTACAAGAATCTATGTTTACTTTGATGATGATGCTGCAGCAAGTATCACGCTGGTATTACACCATATAAACTTGTTGTAGCGCTATTCTACGCTGTGTGTTGTTGACCTGCCCATTGCTTCACTTTACTTATATAATATCATATGCTATATATGTTTTTTTATGCATTCACTACTACAGGAAATGGTAAAAGAGCGTCCACTATGGCTACGTAATGAAGTAATCGATGCTGTTGCTGAGTGCTATAGATTTGCAGTACTTGATTCACTAGCACTTATTGGTTACCAACTCAAAGATGGACCTTGGCGTGGATACTATGTAAGTATACACTAATACATAACTGTTATGTATATAAATCATAGCTTACTATAACGTGCTGCAGTTTTTCATTTGCGCAAGATGCAGTGATAGCTTTAACAGCATTGCAGCCATTGCACAGCGCTCGACGTCAACAGAAGTGTATATAGCAAGCATCTTGTGTGCATTGTATGTCCATGCTAGTCTGTACTCACCTGTCCAACAACTGCATTACTCATGTTGCAACATCTATGCTTTGTGATTTTACTGATACATACTAAATTCTATCCAATGTTTGAGCTAGCAGTCACGATGGGGGTATGATGCATGCAAAGATCCAATGGCACGCTACTTTCAAATCATTGACTTTCGTGTTGGTCAACAGGACGTAAGTAACGTTACCATTTTTTTTACATAGCTTAAGCACTTATGACAGCCTGATTCTGTTGCCACAGTAACTTTGCTTATGCCAGCTTGTTTCGACAGCATTTGCCAGCCAATACGCGCAACAAGTGTAATTTGCTGCCGGTGCAATTCGGTTGTCAACATGAGCATTGTTGCGATAGTTCGTACGCATCTAAAGCTATCACATGGTGCTGCAATGCTCTACTTCCGAACGTACTTACTCGTCTTCTTGAAATGTGTTAATCTTTCAATCTTCGTAACGTGCTATTCCTACATACAAATGCAATACATATATAACAGTTTGAGAGGTACACAGCAGTACATAAACTAAAACATGGCCACACATATGAACACAACAGCAGCAGCACAAGTGGCAGTAAAGATAGTAGCAAAACTGCAGTGCCAACAAGTAAAAAACAGAAAGCAAAACAAGAGGAAATGACAATTTGGGGTGAATTCAAGTTCGGCCGTGAAGTACATATACCACTATATAAGGTACTGTATGATAACACATGCAAATCATCTACTGCCTTTACTTACTATGGTATTTATGAAATGCATATCAACATGATGAAGACAAGCCAAGCATTTTTTTTCACATTGTGCTTGGTGGTACTATCCCATGTTGCATAGGCTTGATCAGCCCAGCGACATTTACTACTGTGTAGCATTACTATATTGCTTGCAGCACACTTTATGCTTGCACTAGGCCGATAAATGTATTGTGTGTATGTGTATGTACATTCTGTTGATGTGATGTTGAAGCAGATAATACAATGTGATGTACAAGATGTACTACTGAAAGCTCCTAGATTACAAGCACCAAACAAAGCATGTGGTTGGTTTACACGTGCTACTATACAGCAAGTACGTGACATGATGAGACAGCACTGTGAGAGAGTGTTTGGTCAAAACAGAGCCATCAATGCATACAGTAAGTACTAATGAATTATGTACTCCAGTATATTACATGATATGACACACTTTCACCGTGTGTAAGTGTTGGTACAATCTGAACTAGCTAACTGTACAATTTAAACAAAGTGCAATCGTGCGCAAGCGACCTCTACCATGGTGTCATCAGTGCTCTGTGTGAAAACATTAGTATGATGCTATGCGCATGCACTGCTTGGTTTACATTGGGTGATGATGCATGCATGTACTGATACTATCTCATACTACGATGCTGCTTGTTATACGGTATACTTACACATGCAAATCAGATGCACTAGATGAGCCACAGCCCTTAACACCAGATGAGTTCTTAGCTGAAGTTAACAAAACTGGACCTAATGCCAAGGTAATCACTATATGTAATTTCTATTGCGATACATTGATACTCACGCACGTAACACATATAGAATGTACCTAAGATCAGTTGCATGCATGATTACACTGGTGGTGTATTACTTCTCACCAACCTTATACATCGTCTGGAACTGTTGCCAGTGACACCTTACTTGATCACTGGTTGCGTACTGACTACATGTTTTCAATTGTGCTACTGTACACTGTTGCTGCGTTTCTGTCTGTATTCCAAGGTAATCACTGAAGCTCCACTAGTACCAGTACGTAAAGTATGTAAGCAGTCACCTAGTGCGCAACTTGCAGCTAAAAACAAGACACCATCACAAGCTGCAAAAGCTAATAAGAAACGTGAAGCAGCAGCTACTACTAGCAAAAGCAGTTCTGCAACTGATGCAGCTACTAGTGCTGATACAGCTGCAACTAGTGGCAGCAGTACACACATTGCTAATACTGCAGCAGCAACAGCAGATAGCAATGCTACAGTACAGGCACATGATAGTGACAGTAATGAGATGCAGGATGAAACAGTCTATGAACATCAACAACTTGAACATGATGAAGTTCAAGAAGATGAAGATGATGAACTTGAGGTTGATGAAACTGAGCTATATGGTACCGCATCTTACAGTAGTAGTGAAGATAACGACAGCGATGTGGAGGATGATCCCTATGACACTGTATAGTACTGAGTAGTAGTTTGCTATATAATAGCATGCTATACAGAGGCTTGTTGCACAGTAATTGTCATAGCTATACGCATAGCAAAACTCCACTATCAGAGCAGTATATACAATCTATACCAAGTAGCGTTGCCGCAGACGATAGCACGCCAAGACACTGACAATGTATGCACTCAGCTGTGATCAGCACCCTGATGTACATAACATTGGATTGGTGCATTGTGTTCCATCGTATGTATATAAGCTTGTGTCGCATGTATGCTGCAGCACGCATTCAATGCTATATCACATTTCCATCGCCAGCCTGTAAAGCAAGTAGAGACCTGGAATGCCGCTATGTTATATTTTTGTTGTTCGGATAATCGACGCGTATATGTACGATAGGAGTGCAAGCATAAACACAACGCCGAACACCAAGAATCACAATGTCACGTGCGCATCTGCAGGTGACAACTTGACGTATTGTGTATTTGGAGCTGGCACACTATACAACAGTGGCACACGTTTACCTACTACGGCAATCAAGCGGAGTGAGTGGTACAGAGTTTTGTACACTACATTGTATACACTTCACTGTGTATACACCATTGGTATCAAATACTGTGTCGGTTTGTGCCAGTAGTTCCATTGTATGGTGCTGCTACTGTCAGCTATTCAGAACTGCTACATTACTAGCTAGATTGTGTACAAAGTGCTGCTAGCGCTGTCGCCGTTAAGCCTGCACATGTACGCTGTGATAGTAAGCATACGCTACGTCAATTCAATGTCACATACACAACGGCTAGTTTAGAGTAGCCGTTGGTACATCTACATAGCCGTCGGGACCGTGTGAGTAGTACTGATCAGCACTAACACTATCAGATAACTGCAAATCATGCTGAAACTTTGCAACAAGATCTGGGTTTGATATAAACAACCTTCCAAATGAGATAGCATCAGCAGCACCACATCTGACAACAGTGTCAGCAGTGTCACGTGTGTAGCCTACATTGCCCATCAGAGGGTAGTCATAGACTTTGCGAGCATCACAGAGTGTGAATGGTCGTGTCAGCTTATGAAAACCAAATGATAAGCCATCCATCACTTCTAGCCAGCCAAGTTTATAAGCATTCAGCTCCTTGATGTAGTATGTGTAGGCTTCAATGTTGTCTGGCGAGCCCTGCAGTAGTAGTAATCATGAGCAATCGTAAAAGCATTTGTACTGTCAGTACAAGTATATTGACCATGATATTGGTAGCAAGCTCAGCAGCATACTAGTTGTAGCAGTGCACGCAGTTTACACTTTGTACTACTGCTTCTGAAGCTGAGAAGAACGTTCGTTTGTGCACGCACTGCTGTGTACATGTATGCGATAAACTACTGTAGCGTTGGCGACAACAACAAAATGGGACATGTGCGCAATAACGTAGCTGCTTAACTATTACTGCAATGTTGTATACTGTGCTTAAAGTCAACAAGAGTACACAGAACTGTATCGACAAGTTATATACTGTCTGTTTTTGTAACGCTTACCATATCGTTGAAAGCGCCATTGGGACACAGTCTGACACATACACGATTAGCAGGCACCACTGTAATAACACCTTCGATTATCTCTCTGATCAATCTGAATCTGTTTGCATAGCTACCACCGTAAGCATCAGTGCGCTTGTTTGAGCATGACTGCAGGAAGCTATCCAGTAGATAGCCATTACCACAGTGTATCTCAATAAAGTCAAAGCCAGCTTATTTGGCACGTTGCGCTGCTGCAACATAACTCTGTACTATATCAGGCATTTCTGATAGTTTTAGTGCACGTGGTACATCATGCTGTACAGGTTTATCATCCTGCAGTGTATATTGACAAGAAAAAGTGATATTCACATATAGTATCAGATAAAAATATGTGAGTTTAACCAGATGAACAACGTAATCTACGTGGTTTGCATGTCGATACATGAATGCTTGATTAACATGCAGCAACACATGCAGCTGACACCACTGCAACAATGCCTACACGGCTCATTTAGGAAGTACAGCAAGCACCATATGCCGCCTTGTAGTAAGTAAGATAAGAGTGATATGAAAATGTGATTATCTTTTACACACCTTGTCATGTGTGTGCCCATTGATAGCAATAGCACTAGGAGCAACTGGCGGTGAACGATCATTACGAAAACTATGATGACTGGCACGACCTGCAGCATACGTTAAGACAGATATGATGTGCGTACACAAAGATGTTCAATTCTTTATCTAGTTTCAACTTTGTGCTGCACGCGAGCTGCATGGCACAAAGAGTAATCCATTATCAATTTGTCAGCTTGCTCGGATGTGCATAGCGTGTAAGTCACCACGGGTGCTACTTGATTGCACGCTGCGCAAAAAAGCAGCTGCTGTAAGAGGCACATTGAAGCATCAACAGTATCATATTATCAACTTATTGACTTGTTGAATCACCTGCATGCCATAGCTGAATGCACATGAGGCCGCCCTTCTTATGCACAGCATCAACTACCTGCTTCCAACCAGCAGCCTGCTCATCAGTCTGTATGCCAGCACTTTGTGCCCAACCGTGTGCAGTATCTGGGAAGCTGACACCTTCAGTAATGATTAGGCCAGCACTTGCTCGAGTATGTAGTACTTCAGTTTCATCTCATTAGGCATGCGCTCATGTCCACTGCGCCCTCGGGTCATAGGAGCCATCACCACCCTGTTGTAAGCAACGATAATATCAGTTCAGAAAAAGTGGCATCTTCGAGTCAGCAACAGCAACTTGCAGCGCATCTATAGCTGGAAGCACAGCCGAAATGGATTGCCTTGCCTGTTTTTGAGCGTTAGACCTGAGAAGTGCTCATATGGGCACAGCAGGTGAGCACCTGCATCGTCAAGGTTGCTCTTCGATACTGGCTTTCTCAGATGAGCATCACCGCGGTCATCACGAGCAGTTTGGTCATTGCTGGTGTTGTTGCTGCTATTTGTCATGCCCATGGTGTAGTAAGAGCGCAGCTAGAGAAGGCTGCGGGGGAGACAAAAGTGATGTAAGCATGCTGCAGCACAAGCTCTCCAGCTGAAGTCCAAAAAACCACTTTTGAGGTTTAGCAAACTGAGCCTTTAAATTTGCCAAATTGAACGATGCAGCAGCAACAGCAGCAGCAGCAGCAGCAGTCGAAGGTTGTTGCAACTTGTGCCCATATAAACGTGTGCAATTTGAAGCCTTGACACTGTAACAGGCGAACTTGCAGCAAAGCTCTCGAGCTATAGCATATCGCAGCTGCTACTGCGTGACATCTACTTTGTACATGTGCAAACTGATATTCAGAACTGGCGCTGCAGCATACTGCTACTCTAGTGACAAACGCGTACTACATACAAAGTATGCGCAGTATACCACGTGAGCGCATGAGATTTCACAAACGCCACTATGAATTTGGAACGCTGCTGTACACGTTGTGCAGTTGAAACAGCGCTAAAGCTGCCTTGTGGGACACTGCTGTATATACTTCCTCGCAAAGGAATCTCTCTCTGTGCACTATCAAACCAGTCAACTCTTGCTAATGCCCTGTGTGGTATACATGTTGCTCTGAAACTTTGCATACACACTACTAAAGCAGATGCTATATACCACTATGTACATCTCTGTCCCTGTGCCTGTTGCTTGCCTATGCCTCACTGTAGAAGCGCACTGGTCAGTACTATCACTGCACTGCAGTATACTCTACTGTTCATCGGCAGCATGTATGCCTACATAGCCCTCGGGACCATGCGAGTAGTACAGATTAGGTGTCCCCTCATCAGATAGGTGTATGTGACTCTTACTCTCTCAACAAGATCAGGATTGCTGATAAGCGGCCGTCCAAATGAGATAGCATCAGCAGCACCACAGTCTATAACAATGTCAGCAACATCACGGCTGTAGCCAACATTGCCAATTAGAGGAGAGTCATATACTTTTCTAGCATCAGTCAGTGTGAATGGTCTTGTCAGCTTATGAAAACCAAAGGATAGCCCATCCATGACTTCAAGCCAACCAAGTTTATAAGCATTCAGCTCCTTGATGTAGTATGTGTAGGCTTCAATGTTGTCAGGTGAGCCCTGTAAGGTTAGCAGTTTGGCACATATACAGTGCAGTACAAGATGTCAGTACTCAGTTAGCTAGTGCTAACAGCGCTAAACACTGCTGTCGATCATGATGTGCATATCCACGATTAAGGATACACTGTTACGTACAAGGTATATACTACTTGCACATATATTGTTGACACTTGCGTTACTATTATACACACTACAAACACTTATATAGTACAACTATGATGTCTCATAAGGTGATATATAGACAGTACTTACCATGCCTTGAAATGAACCGTTAGGGCTGAACCGTATGCCAAGCCTATCAGCAGGAATCACTGTAAGTATACCTTCAATAACTTCTCTGATCAGTCTGAATCTGTTCTCAAAGCTACCACCATATTCATCATTGCGCTTGTTAGTGCATGACTGTAAGAAGCTGTCTAACAGATAGCCATTAGCACTGTGAATCTCAATGAAGTCAAAGCCAGCTTGCTTAGCACGTTTAGCTGCTGCAACGTACTCTTTGACAATACCAGGCATCTCAGAGACTTCCAGAGGCCTTGGTGTGTCATGGGGCACACCTTATCATACTGTTGGCAATTAGTAGCACAGTACAAGCAGTGCATGTTGTAGTTTGCTTAGTGCAGAAACAGTAATATGACAGTGAGGCTTTTCAGAGTAGCAGCTCTAAGCGAACTTCGGTGTGACAGTAACACTGAGACAGCAGGAAGCATCACTGAGGCCGCTGATGCTTACAGTCTTTGATTGCATCACACGCTCAACATATTGCATGCGTCCAATGTGTGTTGATCACATAGTATAGCGTCTTATCAAGCACAACGCTCAACCCTGTACTGCATACTTAGCAGAAGCTACGCATACCTTATCATGATGGTGGCCAGGTATAGTTACAGCACTAGGGCCAACAGGTGGTGTCTCATCATCACGAAAGCTGTGAAGACTAGCACGGCCTGCAGATGTTGCACATCGTGTTGTACAGCAAAGGCGTGCGATGTAAGGCGTGTGAGAACTAGTCACAATGCAACTGTGCCGTGTCAGTGTAAAGTTATTGATAGTGCGCAGTGCAGAACGCAGCTCCTTTCTCATGGTGCAGCGTCACGTAACACTAGCAACATTATCATGATGCGTAAGCAACAGCACTTGACAAGCTAACTGCGTCAAGTCGAACTGAACTGAGCTTTACCTGGGTGCCACAGCTGAATGCACATGAGGCCACCTGCACAGCATCAACTATCTTCTTCCAGGCAGCCATCTGCTCATCTGTCTCAATAGCAGCGCTCTGAGCCCATCCATGACTATATGGTGAGAAGCTGACACCTTCTGTGATGATCATGCCAGCATCTGCGCGTGCTGTGTAGTACTCGAAGTTCATCTCATTAGGGATGCGTTCGTGCCCACTACGCCCTCGAGTCATAGGAGCCATGATCACCCTGCCACATTCAGCATCAAACACGTTTGCAGCGTGTGGAAACATGAGTTGACTGGCTCTATAGACAAAATGGCTAGCAGATTCATGCTGCAGTCGGCAGCCGTGCAGCACGTGATGTATATGATCTGCATTACTTACCTGTTTTTGAGTGTCACGCCAGAGAAGTGATGGTAAGGGCTCATCAGGTGAGGCTGACAGACGCACTCTGCCTTGCAAGTCTTGCGTTGCTTTGCGAGCTCAGTGAAGCGATCTCCTGCTGACGGCATCCTGTGTGAGTTCGAGTGTGCTGAGGCAAAGAGCTGCGAAGTCTGCTGCTTTATGTGATCTCTCTGTGTGAGTGAGATATGAGCGAAATCTAGATCGCAGTGTGTCCCCACACGACAGGTTTGAAGTTTGTAATTCACCGTGAACCAGGCTTTCATATGACATATCATGCTGGACTGGCACACTACGGTTCATGCACTTCCAGCCCTCAGCAAAAGTGGATCGGGCAGTTTATATACTACTGTAGTACTGTAGCAGTATATACAGTTATGCATGTACCAATGCGCATACATGTACGCAACCATCAGTGATTCAGCATTACCGCACATCATATCCACACTGTAATACAAAGCTATCATCTGTGCGACGGAGTGCCAAAGCAGCGGCGCAATACCAATGAAGCCAGTGTGCTCAACTTCAAAGATGCGCTGTCGTTCTTTCTGCATTTCACAACACCTTGTATCGCCTCGTGCTTGATCAACTAAACCAACCATGAGCTCAGCAGCCGACAAGAACGCTCACGACGAGACGCCTAAGACAAAAGCAGCAGCAGAGCCCTCTGAAAATGGTCAGCAGGTGGCCGATGCCTTGTTCAGCCCTTATGAGCACTTCTCTGGCATCACACTGAAGAACAGGTGAAGCACGAACTGATTTGCATTGCATGAGCACGCAGCAACAGCGCTTGCAGACCCAGATTTTGCAGCAAACTCACTTTTTTTTGCAGACGACGTTCTGTGTACGGCCATGTGCGGAGTCTCATACTCTCCAGCCGGCGCTAACCTGCCAAATGCTTTCTTGACATTGATGCTGCAGGGTGGTGATGGCACCCATGACTCGAGGACGCAGTGGACATGATCGCATCCCTAATGATGTGATGCTGGAGTACTACGTGTCTCGTGCAAGCGCTGGTCTGATCATCACAGAAGGCACGAGCTTCTCAGACACAGCTAACGGCTGGGCTCAGACAGCTGCAATTGAGACAGATGAGCAGGTGGCTGGCTGGAAGAAGATCACTGATGCTGTGCATGAGAAGGGCGGCCTGATGAGTGTTCAGCTGTGGCACACAGGTGTGAATGTTATGAGACATACACATCTGCTGTGCTTTTCATCTTGGTTTGCAATGTGTTAGCTTAACAATGCTTGCAGAGGACTGTAGTCAATATCCAGCTTCGCTCTTGCAGTCTGCGTTTTGCATAGTTCGACAGTTACAGTGTGTGGCCGTGCTGCTTGACAATTCCTTGGCATCTCTAACGCTTCACACGCGCGTGTTATTACTGCATTGCGTTACGGTCTGAACAGGTCGTGCTAGTCATCACAGCTTTCGTGATGATGGATCACCACCAGTTGCTCCTAGCGCTATTGCTATCTCAGGGCACACTCATGACAAGGTAAAAGCTTTGATTACACACACATTCGCGCCTTCGAACAGCCTTTCATAACATGTTCAATATATGTATTCTGCTTTCATCGCTAGCACTGAACAAATAGTAAATCTCATTCTGATAGTGTCTGTGGTTTGTATGGGTGTTCGAGCTTCTGCTGGTCACTGCTTATACTGTGCAAAACGCATGCAAAGCTTATGATACACTGCTTGTCTATGCTTGCCTTCAAACATTACTCTGTGTCTATGCTGCGCAGTATGACAAGAAAGTGCCATATGACACACCACGAGCACTAGAAGTCTCTGAAATGCCAGGCATTGTTGAGAGCTACACTAAAGCAGCGCAGAATGCTGAAAAGGCTGGCTTTGACTTCATTGAGATTCACAGTGCAAACGGTTACTTGCTTGACAGTTTCCTGCAGTCATGCTCTAACAAGCGCACTGATGAGTATGGTGGTAGCTTTGAGAACAGATTTAGACTTGTGCGAGAAGTTATTGAAGGTATTCTCACAGTGTTTCCTGCTGATAGGCTTGGCATAAGGTTCAGCCCTAACGGCGCTTTCCAAGATATGGTAAGCTGTGCAATTATGTCTAACGTGCATACTGCATTAAAGTGATTATTAAACTGCAAGTGTTGTATCTGCTGACGCTTATTCAAAGTGCGCATGTATCACTGGCCTTCGTACGTACCAGTGCAGCATACACAACTGATGTACGCTGCGCAGCATTCACCAGAGTTAATTGACATCTTGTACTGCACTGTATATGTATCATACTATAATTACTACTACAGGGCTCACCAGACAACATTGAAGCCTACACATACTACATCAAGGAGCTGAATGCTTATAAACTTGGCTGGCTAGAAGTGATGGATGGCTTATCATTTGGTTTTCATAAGCTGACACGACCATTCACACTCTGTGATGCTCGCAAAGTCTATGACTACCCTCTGATGGGCAACGTAGGCTATACACGTGACACAGCTGATACTGTGATCAGATGTGGTGCTGCTGATGCCATCTCATTTGGGCGACTGTTCATATCAAACCCAGATCTTGTTGACAAGTTTCAGCATGATATTGCTACATCCAGTGATGTTGGTCCTGACTTGTACTATACACACGGCCCAGAGGGCTACATTGGTGTACCAACAGCTAAACAGCAGTAAAACAACCAAACAGAAAGTGCACGGTACTGCTACTTTCCAGCTTCAGTGTTCACAGCAGTATTGAGATGCGTCTTTTGGCACATGTACACACATCATTCAGCAGCAGTAGCAGCAGCAGCAGTAACAGCAATAGTAGCAGCAGTAATGGCATCCAACAGCAGTAGTAGCGGTAGCTGTGGTAGCGGTAGCTGTAGTAGCGGTAGCTGTAGTCGCACTAGCACTCACTATTATGAGTGCAGTGCTGCTTTGCAGTGTACATCACTGATTATTCTTTGTACATCCAATGGTAACAGTTGTAGTTGAAGAATGACAGCTTGATGCATAAACATGAGCACATACGTGTGTTACGGTAGCAAATGCAGTATGCACCAGTTTGTGGTGCGTGCTGCTGATCAGTTGTGATAACATCATACTCCTCTTTGACCTTCAGAGATTGCAAGATTTCTCTTCAATGCTACTGTACTTCAGTCAAAGACTGCTGCTTCAATGGCCTGCATGCTGTTATTGATTTTGTGTGCTTTGCTGTCAACTTTAGATGTGTATATTATATCATATTATTACAAGCTTGCGTTGAGCGGTGTGCGTGTTCGTCACAAGCAACACGCTTTCGTGGTATGGGTCTACCGCCTAATGGTTGAATATACATGCTGTAAACAGTGCTACCCGGTGTGTTGTGGGATGTAGTATATCTATGCGCAACGAATCATGCATGTGCGCTTGTATGCTGTATGCTAATATTGTAGTGCCATGAGTGTCACAGCAGATAGATGCGCATGCTTGCTTTAGGTCAGTCATCAAAAGCATATACGAGCAATATGCGCATGCATGAAAGCAACCACAAGCAAGCGGATTTGATCGAAGAAGCAGTGAACGAGTGTAGTGAGGTACACTATCGTATACTGTGATATTATGTACATTCGAATATTCAGAAGAGGTGTGATATCGCAGCTCTCGCAATGACCGTTTGCAAAATGGTCCAATACGGTGTACCATCGTGAACTGTAGCCTACTACTGCTGCTACTACTACAATAGCTAAGCTTAGTTGTTAGAACCCTTGACACAACTACTACTGCTGCTACTACTACAAAACTACTGGTATCATTATGCTGCACAGCAATACAGTGCTGCACAAACACTACTACATGCTGTTACTACGCACTACAAGTAATGCAATGATTTCTGCTGCAATTGAGAAGTACTACTACCCCACACGCTACCAGTGATGATACCTACTGCTGCTTCAGAGATTAGCTGCTACTCTACTGCTGTTTGTCAGCTGGTGGTATGACAGTGTACCCCTCTGGACCATGTGAGTAGTATTCTTTAACAGGAACAGCGTCTGACAGTGGCTCATCATTGCCAAACTTCTCAACCAAATCAGGGTTGCTGATAAACGGCCGGCCAAATGCAATTGCATCAGCAGCGCCACACCTGATAGTGATGTCAGCTGCATCGCGTGTGTAGCCGCAGTTGCCAATGATAGGGTGGTCATACACCTTACGTGCATCAGTCAGTGTGAAGGGGCGAGTCAACTTGTGGAATCCAAATGCCAGTCCGTCCATGATGTGTAACCAGCCTAGGCCATACTTATTCAGCTCTTTGATGTAGTATGTGAAGGCCTCAATGTTGTCAGCAGAGCCCTGTAGTAGTGATAGCAACAGTAGTAGCAGCAGTACTTACAGTCAACTTAAGTGGCGCAGTGGTCAGCATGCTACTAGTCACGCTGCAAGGCTTGCTACATCCTGCATTATTTGAACTAACATTGATCAAAACACTATAACATAGTTCCGCAGTGATGTTCTGTACAAACACTGCTGGAAGGGAGCGTTACCTGACCGTTGAACACGCCGTTGGGACTGAACCGGATGCCAACCCGGCTTGCGGGGTACACAGTGGTGACACCTTCAATCACTTCTCTGATCAGTCTGAATCTGTTCTCGTAGCTGCCACCATATGCATCAGTGCGCTTGTTAGAGCCGCTCTGCAGGAAACTGTCAAGCAAGTAACCGTTTGCACTGTGAATCTCAATGAAGTCAAAGCCAGCATCCTTACTACGCTGTGCAGCTGCTACATAGCTCTGGACTAGATCCGGAATCTCTGATGTTTCTATGGCTCGTGGCACTTCATGAGGCTGCTTGCTGTCGTCCTGTTAAAGTCACACAAGCATGCAGCACAAGTAGTAGTGTGACACTTAGCATCATGATGCACGCCAATACATACAGCTAGAATGTCACCTATAGATTTCAGCTTAGTGTACGTTGTAAGGCCCTAGAAACAAATAAGAATACATACACAAAGTGAAAACACATGCAAAAAATTGAGTGTTTGTGCTATATTATGCTGTATGCCATATATACCTTAGCGTGCACACCATCGCCCTGTATAGCGATAGCACTAGGGCCTATTGGTGCTGCACCATCCTTCTGGAAGCTTGAGTGACTAGCACGACCTGTTTTCATTTGTAGCAACAACAAATAAACAATGGAATGTCAGTTCAGCCACAGCCTTTACTCAACAGTGGCAACAGATGTGCATACTGCGATAACTAATACTGCAGCAGTAGTACATCACTGTTCACGATGTGTGTACATGATGAATGTGTATAAGCATCAATCTGTACCTGTGTGCCACAGCTGAATGCTGAGCAGGCCTCCCTTGGCATGCACAGCATCAGTGATCTTTTTCCATCCAGCAACTTGTTCCTCGGTCTGTATAGCAGCGCTCTGTGCCCAACCGTGTGCAGTATCTGAGAAGCTTGCGCCTTCTGTGATGATCAGACCAGCGCTTGCACGAGCAACGTAGTACTCTAGATTCAGATCGTTTGGCAAACGCTCATGCCCACTGCGAGCTCTTGTCATGGGTGCCATGATCACTCTGCACACACACAAGTACAAGAAGTGCAAGAAAATGGAGATATTAGGTATACGTTCCTAGAGTTGCATACTGCATCTAACACAAGCAAGCATGACGCACGACTGCATACACAAACAGAGCTGCATGCAAAGCTGTATCAGCATAAGCATATACCTGTTCTTGAGTGTCAGGCCTGAAGGGTGCTCATAAGGGCTTAGGAGATGCTCTGCTACGGCTACTTTGCTCATGTTGCGAAGTTGTGGTTGCTTCAGAAGCTGTCTATAAACTAGCCGTGTGCTGCGAACGAGGAGATTGGTGATGCCTGGCTACTGCATGATGCAAGACAAGAGAAAGCAGAAAGCAGGGAGCAGGATCAATACACGGTTAACGACACACCCGCGATCATGTTTTGTGATGTGCAAGATACTAACAGTTGTGTGATGTACATTGACCAGTGCAGGACACTAAGTACAATGAGATCAAGCAGCAAGCATTGCTTGCATGGAAGATGCTGCATGCCAGCGGCTTTGCAGAGCAGGGCAGGGCAACTGCAGAACGCGCTCTGTGGCAGAGATGCAACAACTAACCTTGATCGAGCTTGTTCCACTTCGTTGTTGTTGTTGTTGTGATTGCAAGGTGAGTGATCAAGCCACAGAGAAGGAGCGGCGGCCAGAGAGCTGACGATTGTTGCAGAAGGGCCGANNNNTTTTCTCGAAGGGCTCCCTTGTGTGCTGTGATGGCGGTAGCCCATGCTCGCAGACGCATTGAGCCTCCTTTGGCCCCTGCTCTGCTTGCTGAGCACAACAGGTACGCTTTATCTGAATGAAAAGCTCACAACTCGACCCATGGCCATTGGGACTGCCACGCTGTTGCATGCAGCTGTGTGCACTCTCTGATATACCACAACGCTGTGGATGATCACCGTTCAGCATGATGACTCTCTTCTTCTGCCCACTACCACTGTACAGAGAGCTGAAGCTGCGATTGAGCACATCAAGCCTGATCCTTGGCAGTGCTGAAGGGCAGTGGACACAGAGTCCTAAACAAGACATACCTGATTTAGCTGCAGCATTTGACCCTCTGCAGCACTCTAAGAACCGCAAGCGCGCACAGGCTACAAGCATCAGCTTAGCTGGTGGCGACTCTGAGCTCGAGGTACTTGTGCACATGCTCGCTGACGCTATGTAGATTCAGCAACATGTAGTATGAATGACAACGCCATCAAACGAGCTGGAGCGCAGCATGACTTTCAACTCTATACGCTACATTGACACTTATTATTGTGCTTCATGTCTTGTAATGTTGCAGCCTTGGAGCAGCAGTAATGTGATGACAGTACCAGAGTCTGATTTTGCACTTTACAGAGGCAAACTGTCTACATCAACAGCTACAAAACTACGCAGCAGCAGTGTGCGCCTGGGTGCTAGTAAGACACGACCTAAAGGTAAGCATGCATGCATGCATGCAGCAGTCGAAAGCACTTATTGCTTTGAGCTGCTAAGTAGCTGATCATGGACGTATACAGTAGTACTGATTGTGCGAGATAGCATGCGATAGTATATCAGTGTTGCTATATAAGATAATCTGCTGCATATAAGACGTGCGTATTTGCATCAGCACACAGAACGTATATACAATACGTAAATACTGTCTAATTATTTCTCTAATAACACTGTGTTGTGCAATGCAACAGATGGCGATACAGGAGTACAAAACGCATATGATACTGAGTTTGCTGATACAAACAGTGTAAAGCCTGATGCTGCAGCTGCTGCTGACATGTACAGTACTAATAGACTAGCTTATCTCAAACACAAGGCAGCATCACATGGCACCGCTAAGGGTGCTATTACACCTAATGTAGTATCAGCAGCACATCATAGTAACATCAGTAACAACAACAGCAGCAGCAGTGCAGACTCTGTGCATGATGACGGTGAGTGTCTGCATCCTGTTAGTTGCTTTTGAAGCTGACTGCCCAGCCTGCGTTGGCTCATACTTACTGGCACTTGTAGTTGGCAGCACTGTGCCATAATACTATGTCTATCGTGTGATCTATGCACAACCGTGTAGTGGCCATTACAAGATGCATTCACTTGCATGAAATTGAACACATACCACATATGTTTCCTGAATACATTGCTTACCGTACTCTACATCACATGAACATCACATACATACAACCTATACGCACAGGTACAGCAACAGTATGGGCAGCAGATGATGTAAGTAGCTGCTATACACGTAGTAATGCACTACCAGACTGGACATCACAGCTTAGTACAGCAAAGCGCGAGCCATGTAGACATAGTCGTGCAAGTGGCGGTATACAGCTTGGTGATGCAAGGCTGAAGACAGGCACTACTACTCAGAAAGACTCACTAGATGCTATTGTACAAGCAGCTACAAAGGTAATGCCATAACTTGATAACAGTGTACACTCACTGCCTTTGCATACTGCTCGTACAGGCTAGTAGTGTAAGTTGCTAGGGATATCGCAGCGTGTGTGCACTGCAATGCGTGTACATCTAAGCTTCAACGAATTGCTTAGCAGCATATCATTATATCTGAAGCGCTCGCTTCAGAGCAGCAGTGTAGAGATGGCAACCACGAAGTGTTACAGTGCATACTAAAAGACTTATTGCCTACAACATTGTCATAATTTTGTTATATACTACAATGTACAGATTGGTTATGGTACTAAATTACTGACATGTCAAGATCCTAAAGTACTCAAGAAACATCTTCAGAGCACTACTATCATGCTAGGCAGTGAAGCAAATGACTGGAGTACAAGTGCTAAAATGCCTAATTGGTATGATCCTGCTACATACATTGAAGCAGTGTAACGATACTGCTTGTGGCGAGCATAGTGAACAGCAGCAGTAGCAGCAACTACAGAGATGCATGCAGCAAGTGAAACGCTCAAGATGCAAATACACGCTAACAGCATAATTATCTGGTGTGCAAATCTGCTGCAGTTAACAATTGCTTTGATAGTACTGATTTATACGAATCAGCCTTGCGTGCGGTGAACGGCAGCACAATATCGCTGCAAAGCACTGTCTTTACGCCTAGGTACTACTGAATGTGTTACTAATTGGTGCACGCTTGACTGTCATCACCACTTTCAGAGTCATCACTGCAATCGCTGTTCTAATCACCAGCATCACCAGTATAGCTCACATACTGAAAACCTTGTCTCTGCTTGAGCACACGTACTTGTTCGACTAGATTACTATTAGTGTTGTTCTCTATTGCTTTGCCAATACCACTCTCACGCAAGCTCAACTTCTTCAACATTTCAATATCAGTCAGTGTGTTGCTGATAGTGCATAGTTTAAGGCACTGATTGATTGAAAGGCTCTCTAACGTCTTCACGCAAGTAAGCTGGGATATATGCTCAAGTTGTGGGCAATCTCCTAGGTTCAGCGTCTTTAATGAACGTAGCTGTTGTAGACCTTGTAGTGTCGTTAGATCGCTGCAGCCTCTGACTGAAAGTGTCACCAGTGATGGCCAGCTACTACAGTCTAATGTAATGTTATTACTCAGGCTGCCGTCAACTATCAGCTCGTTTAACGCTGGCAACTCCTGCGTTTCGATGCAAGGCAATGTACTGCTGGTGCTCACTGCTAGTGAACTCATTTCTGGTATGATAGTGCCTACTGGCCCACTACTTAGTGAGATACTCGAACTGTTGCAGTTGCGCAGATTCAAGTGGATCAAGTTGGCTAGCTTGCTGATGCCAGCAACTGCACATAAGGCTGTACACTCATAGAGATTCAAGTCTGTCAATGATGTCAGCTTACTGAGATCTAGTTCTGTGCTCAGCTGACTGCACCCATATAAATTCAATGTATGTAGTGATACTAGCGTGTCGATGCCTTGAACATGTGTTAACATGTAGCATTTACTAAGGTCTATCTTCTGCAGCTGTTTGAGCGCAGTGAAATTCAGCTCACCACGCAAAGATCGGCATGAGCACAGGTCCAGATATCTCAGAGCTACAAGCGCATCTATGCCTTGAATATGTGTTAACATATCACATACACGAAGGTTGAGTTTCTGCAGGTGTATGAGCTCTGTAACATTCAGCTCACCACGCAGAAAGTGGCACAAGCTTAAGTCCAGGTATTTCAGAGCTACTAGAGTATCTATGCCTTGCACATCTGTCAATAGTTCACAATAGTTAAGATTTAAGTGCTGCAGCTGTATGAGCCCTGTGACATTCAGCTCACTACGCAATGATGTGCATGAGTTCAGCCTAAGCTGCTGCAGAACTATCAGTGTATCAACACCAGTCAGTGTTCTAAGGCTGCTGCAGTGTGACAGATCAATGTACTGTAAAGATGCTAGCCCTGTTACATCAACTATAGCAAGGTTTTTGCAGTTGCTCACATCAAGATACTGCAAAGATTTCAGCTCTGTCACTTCCAACGTAGTCACGCATTTACAAATTTGTAAGGTTAAGTGCCTGAGTGATACTGAGTTATGAAGCTCTGAAAGTTTAACAAGGTGCTCACAAAAGCTCAGTTCTAGGTGTGTCAAGTTCTCCAATGAGCCGAGCTGCGGCAAGTCGTTAAAACCACGGCACCGGTTCATGATCAGTTGTTGTAGTTCAGTAAGCTTACTAAAGCCTTCCAGTGTGCTAATGGTAATCTGAGTGCAACTCAAATCCAAGTACTTTAGGGCAGTCAGCTCAGCAAGGCCTTGTACTGTAGTAAGGTTAGAACAACGATCGAGATTCAGATACTGCAGCTTGACAAGCCCATTGACAGTTAGCTCGGTGAGCTTTCTACAGCCGCGGAGATTCAAAAACTGCAGCTGCTTGAGCCCACCAATTTTAAGTGCAGTTAGCTGCCTGCACTGTGCACACTCTAGTGCTCTCAGAGCATGTAGCGACTGTATGTATGCTACTGTGCTGTTAGTTACCATGCCAGTGTAGCGAAATGGCAGTTTAAGCCAAACTACATCACTGCCACTTCTAATGACATTCAGTAGTACATAGTGTAATGCACGGTTTGTGTACTCTGTTGGCAGTTCATCATTGATAGTGTTGAGAGCCTCACGAAGGTCATCATCAAACAGAAGTACTCGTAAACTGCTCTTGCCTTCATGCGTAGCTAGGTACTTAACTTGCTCATCTGATTGTACAACCATAGACACCACCGTGCTAGTGGGTACCTGGTGTCGCCAACAGTATGAACGGATGCCACTGAACGGTGTGAGCGAACGCTATCTTAGCAGCTGGCTTTAGCACTGCATGTGAACGTGTCTACTAACATGCATGATACTAGCAAGGAACTCGACAATGTGCTTTGCCTAGCAACTTTTGGCTATCACAATTCCATACCTGATCATGACGCCATACCCGTGTCATACGCTGCTTGTTTTCAGTCAAAGCCTGCCCGCTTGCAATGCTCTTGATGACGTCATGTACCCACAATTTTTTGATGACTAGATTAGAAGTCCATGGTTGTTCATCTACAATCTGTACAAGAGAGCAGTCTATAAGGTCTTGCAGCTTGCCAACTGCATACTTATCAGCAGCACCCCATGCACAAACTGCTGCCTTAGTATCTTGTCTATACAGCACTGTTGCAGCATCTAGCAGCATTGACTCGTACAGAGCTGCGTCCACAGCACTAGTGCCAAGTTGCTGCAACGAGCTCTTGATTAACTTCTCAATACGTTTACTATCATCATGGAATGCGCCGTCTTCTATCAGCGCACATACGCACTGTTGCAAGCAGAGAATACAGTCACACACGACATGTAAGTACTGTACTACATAAAGTATGAGTTCTGAGCGCGATGAGCTGCTAACAAATTAGAGCATGCAAATGAAGATGCAGTTAGCTGTACTGTGAGCCAGAACGTAATACTAGCACTGTTGGTAGTAGTACCTGCCACTGTTCGATATCACGTTTATATCTCAGTCGGCCACCAGCCAGCTCAAGTACTAGTGGCATACCAGCACAAGCAGCAACAATTTTGCGTTCCAAAACCTGTAAACAAAGTAGTACAGGTGCACAGCGCGACTAAGTATAAGGATAGTTGTGTGATGTTGACGCTGCTGTAACATACATATAGGTACTAGCCTCAAGTATTGCCATCACTGCTGTCAGTACATCTACTATATGTGTCAACCATCGCTGTTACTAAGTTGTGTTATGAATACTGTTGTAGCACAAAAAAAATTGTGTTATGGATGTTGTTGTAGCAAGTAAAGCACAAGTGTACACAGCTTCTACTGTTGCTACTTTTTCAATCGATACGATAACATACAATGCAGCGTACCTGCAATACACGTGTCTCCAGATCTCCAGAGCTGCTGCGGCCTTGTGAATGCCATCGAAACAGTTTCATCGCATCATCATGTTTCATAGTAGGCATATCATATAAGTCTGATGGTGCTATGAGGTCCCGTCTACGTGTTGTGATCAGCACAAAGCTCTTGTCTATGATGTTTGTGTCATTAACTATGCTGTCAACTTGATGCTGGCGCTGTGCATTGTCTAGTACAAGCAAAACTGGGCCTTTTTGCCTCTCAAGCCATCGTTCCACCTCACTGATCACAGCATTGTCATCGCTGTCTGAAACAAGGTCAAATGTCACATGCTTTGATGAGGCTTCATTGAATACACCTATTGTTTTCATCTCGGTGTATACCTTATTGGCCAGTGTACTCTTACCCAAGCCACCTGTTGTGTGCGCGCATGGGGTGTATGCAATACAAAGTGTGTCAGCTGAGAACTAAAACACCTTCAGTCTTGACAGAAATACGGCCAGCATGACCACAATTTGACGCACTCTGCGCATGCATGCGCTTTAAAGCGAACTTTTTTGTTCAAATACCAGAAGTTATACTTACCAAAGCCTACTATAGCCACCACTTTATGAGTAGAATACATGGACTTCACAGCTAATACACTCCTTTCAATGCCCACCGTGAAACTCTTCGGTGCGTTACTATGAAGAGACCCCATCTCACTGCATGCGTGCACAGTTCAACGCAGTGAGCTTGCATGTCAGGATTTGAGACGTCATACATGTTGTCAGCCGCATCTACTGCACTCCAAACGCGTATTGTGTCTCAATTACATGGTAAGCATTCAAGCACATCAAGCGTATGCACATACCTCACGTTCTCATCAATGCGTTCAGCGATCTTCAAGGTGTCGCTATCAATTCCAAAGTCAATGACGCTTACAGCTTGATGTAATTGTACCATAGCCTCTTTCAACAGTACACTAATCGCAGCAAAACGAGCTCTTGTGTCTTTTGCAGTTACAAACTGTGATAGCTTGTTCATGATTTCCTACGAGTACGGATCGAGTCAGGTGGTTCTTGCATGCGTGAGCTTTCAAGCATAGCAAAAGCAGCTATTGCTGCAACTACAAGCTCTGTGAATGTAGCAAGTAGCTCTGTTCTTTCAGTTGTTTGATCTTTGCTCCCCTTGTCCAGAGCATCCAGCAAACGCTGTTGTAGCATGACGATTATGAGTGAGCAACAGGTTGTACAAGAAGCTAGCAGCACTGTAACGTATGCATCATACTGTATCATCTGTGGAGCACAAACAAATAACTTGATATATACCTGTATCTTGTCCAGGGAGCTCTTCAAAGCTGAGTACTCCTCCTCCAGTAAAACCTTTTCCTTGTACATGTCTACTAATGTCTTTAGGATAGGAATGATCTCTTTAACATAGGGTAATGCTTCACCTACTTGCACAACTAAAGGTCCAGCAACTGCGAGAGCAGCTGTGATAGTAGGCGCAGCAGATCTCTGTACAGCTTGACCGATAGGCCCGTCACCTTGCAGCAGCTCCTTCACTGCTGTGAGAGTATCGCTTAGTCCTGTTCGAACGCATAGATAAGAACATCAGCAGAGGCTCAGCGCACACGCGCCAGTATGCACTTGTCATTTTGCGTCGTGTATCGCGACAAACCTTCTATGAATGCAGGACTTGGAGGCGCTGCACTTGGAGTTGGGTCTCTGACAGTAGCAGCGGGAGCCACTGCGCTGTCAGGTATAGCAATCTCCTGAGACGCAGCTGGCAACGCATTCGCTGAAACTTCAGTCGCAGTACCAGCAGGTTCAGTTGTTGCTGGCGCAGCCAAGTTGCGTGAGCTCTTGCAGCCCATGTTGGTGGAGCTTGCAGTGGGTGTTGCAATTGCCTGCAGGAGCGCTGCAACTTTCGCCCAAGAGCTACTTGCAGTTATCAGAACTGAGCCATCTCCGCTAAACGCGAGCCCTCGAGGATGCGCGTTGTGTCTATGGTGGCATCAGATTTACAGTGCCCACATTCATTGCAGCATGCCTGCGCACAAGCGGGGGTGCATAGATCATACTACTGCAGTCTCAGCAGTCACGACATCACTATTGTATATGCGGCTCTCGCGAGCGCTGCTCCTGCTGCACCGCTTCACCGTGACACAAGTCACTCTGTGAACTTCGTATCAAAACACAGTATGCAACAGATGTGCAGTCCTTGTCTTCGCATTTTTGCAATGTTGCTATATATTATCTACGATGCAGCAGTATAAGCAACTCGGTCTGCACATGCATACAACATTACTGCTCTACAAACATACAGACCACACTGGCAGTGCTGCTCAGCTTGATTGGAACGTTATGCCCGTTACTAGTTCTTACAGTTACACTGTTTACCGTTAGTACATACTCCCCACTTACGGGTACAAACCGCGCAGGTAGCTGTATAGGTGCTACAAAGCAGTGCTGAGGACCTCTGAGCTGAGCTCGCACTTGCAGTGTCTGCATGCATACAAATAGATATACACAGACATCTCCAATCAGTATAAAGCAGTATCCACATGAGCAATGATACATACACTATGCTGCAAACTATACATGATGTAGACTCATGCAGTCATCTCATTTCTGCTAGGGCTCGTTGCAGAATACATGTATGCATACTATTGAAGCATACCAAGTGTCAGCAGCAGCTCTAAACTACTGTGTTTCTTTACACATTAACACATGGCATGCGCTACACAAGGCATGTCTATATGACCAGCACACCGCTACTTGTTACACGCTGATGTGTTATGTTGAGTTGCATACCTGAGCATTAGCCTGCATAGTACTACTAGTGTGTGATGGTGCTGCTACTGGTATATGCTGATGATCATAGTCTACATTGGCCACAGACAGCTTTAGTACAATACTGTCAAGCTTAACAGCAGCAGTACTGGTAGATGTGATGTTACAAAGGCATCCTTGCACTATAGCAACCCAATCGCTCTGCATGTCAAACAAATAATATGCAGTGTTAACACACGGAATTGATGATTATTAGTCGCCAGAGTGCTGTGATCGTGCTCAATAGCAACGTACCTATCACTGTCATACGCAGCCGGAATGCACTGTTATCATGCACACTGTGCGATGAACACTTGCAAAGCAGTATGCAGTAATCTGCAGCACTTATTCAACAACACAAGCGCTATATACTTTCCGTATACTTGACGCAGATCAGTGTTGGACATACCTTTAGATAATTGAGCCCTCGCATAACACGTTCACCACCACTACTACTACTACTACTAGCACGTACATCATATACATAGCTATATGCACTATCACTTCCCCATGGTAATGGTAGTACCTGCGATGTGTCATGCACTGCTAGTGCTGCTGCTGCTGTTGATGATGCTTTACTACTAGTCTTAGCTGCTACTGCTGATGCACCATCTGTTGTTAGCTGTACATTTGGTGGGGCTTGCACCATGCTCAACTGTACTGTAGGACTGTGTGTGTGCATTGTATACATATGGCACAACACAAAGCAATAGTAACATGTGACATTAAGGTACTGCTGATTCGACCATACAGCAAGCAGGTGCTACCATGTTTTTGTGCGCACTGTCAGTTGTGCATTTCACTTGTTTCTGCACCAACGCGAACTGCGTGCTATAGCTGCTTATCTGAACTTGTATGAAAAGTACACCGTGCTAAGCAGCAATCTAGTTTGACAATTAATCATGAGTTTTCAGTCAATCTGGTTTATTCAATGACATTTTACCTTGCTTTCGTACTGAACAGTCTTCGAGGCAGTGGAAACGGTGTGTTGATGACACTTTTTAGTACTGCTATCAGTGAAGCTGCACCAATGTGCTGAGTGCTACTGCCACTACTGCTGCTATTGCTGCTGCTACCATTAATGTTACTGCTTGCTGATGCTGTTGACGGCTTGTTCCAATTTTGTGACACTAGTGAGATCAGCTCAGTACTCAACCTATTGATTTAGAGCGCATGTATAGTATGCATCAGACTAACACTATACAACAGACTAACGATATGAGAATGTGAGCTATAAGAAGCTAGTTGGCGCTGTTATACAGCACTTCAAGGTACCACTTATAAGGGTGGTATGCCATCTATACTGTCTACAGCTGAATTTAGCAATTAGTATTGTGCGAGGTGTAATGAAGCAGTTTGTGGAGATGTACCTGCTGACAAGCTGTATTAGTGGTAGCTGGCCAGGTTTGATAGTACACTTTGCTTGTGATCTCAAGCCATCAATGCTCTTATTACCCTTCAATGCCTTGCTATTGCACAGACAGACATCGCTAGCATATGCTAGTAGTCTACACAGCTGTACTGCTGCTTTGAGCGCTGCCATTGTGCTTGCTTCGCAGCCTAAGCAGCAGTGCAGCAGTGACTGTAGCGTATACAGTGCAAATACAACAATGTAATATAGAGCAAAAGTATCAGTTTAAGCCATAACCACTGTGCATAACTACACAGCAGTACCAAACAAGCTCGCTAAATTTGAATGCACACATGCATGAACTGTCATGTATGTTGACTAAGAATTCACAGCGTACAGCGTGAGGCAACAGTGCTTGCATTCTGCTTTTCAACAACATTGTGTAGTTCAAAAGATTGAACTTTGAGAGTAGTACGCACCTGAAATCTGTTAGCAAGCTTCAAGTACGCATGTGGTGACTTGCGTATGCGTACATCCATACGTGTAGTCTGTGTAACTGCCTTCTGTGTAACAGGCGCTTGTGATGATGCAGATGACCTCTTACGTCTTAACAAAAGCTCCTGCAGTATCATGTAGTATATGCAAAGAGATGCAGCAGTACGGCGTCATCATACGGTTCTCAACAAGTCAGCACGATGACCAAGCATAGCATAGCATAGTACATGCATTGATTAAAGTGCTACCGCACAAGCCTCTGCATGCTGCATGTTGAGCTGCTTAGACTCAGATATGACTTAAGTGACACTCTGATGCTGACAAGAAACATGCATGCAGTTGACTGATTAGTAACAACTACAACAATTTATTGGTCACTGACCTGACATGCTACATGTGTAAAGCTCTGCAGCTGCAGCAATTCCTGCCGTAGCGTCAGCCAAGCTGTATGAAACTCAAACCGACTGCTGCTGCTGCTACTGTTACAGTTGGCACCCTTGCTGTTGTTGATAATACTGTCTATGGTGGATAGCGTTTCAACAGCATCAGCTATGCTAGCAGCAGCGGTTGCACATGCTAATGCTGGTGGCTGTTGCTGCGTGATGCTACTCTGACCTGTTGCAACAAGTTAAGTAAGCATTGATTATCTGGTAAGTACACATTACTATTTCGACTGTAACACTCTAACCATCAGTACTTCACAAACTGCCATACAGCAACAAAAAGGCAGCATGCAACGGTGTCACCATGCGCAGACGGGTATAAAGCAGCCTATCAACACGTAAATATCTAGTGTAAACTGATTTTAGGAGTATAGGGATGCACTTACTCTGACTGGTACTAGAAGCTCTAGACAAGCTAGCTTCAGCAGCTGCAACTGTGTGTAGCACATCAAGCCATACAGTAGTGCACACATCTGTACACTGATTCTCTGCTACTGACTGCAGTGACTCCAGTGATGTCACTGCTACACTGTAGTACCTATTGAGTGTGAGTGTGATCAGCAATACACATGTACAAACATGCGCGAGCAGTGTAAGCATCTAGAGTTGCCTTTGCACATATTACTTTGGAAAGTGCTGAAACAGCAGCTGACTGAAGCCATATGAAAACGCGAGCTCATTACAGCATTACGTTCATTAATGACTGCCACAATACGTCTAATAGTATGATGCGATCGAAATTCGTACGTTGAGGATTGTAATGCAGTGCACTTACCCGTGTATCATAGCTTCCTGTGCAACTCTGTACAAAAACAAACTATTACGACCAACTTCGCTGTTGCTGCTACTGTCATTAGTGTAATCGTCCTGTATGTCCATTGAAGTGTCATTGCTATTCATTAGTACTGATACTAGACTACTACTCATTTCATGCTGATCAGACACTGTTCCAGAGCTGCACCTGTGATGAGCACGTAGCACTTAAGCAGTCACATCAGTACACATGTGCAACACCATATACAAGCTACTACTGTGCGCATAACACATTTGAACCTGCTTTTATCAAGCTATTGTGTATACGATCTTGCGACAGTGGATTGCGGTGATATTGTTACGCGTTTCGCATACCAGACGAGTAATGCAGCAGTATCAGCACATGTGTAGAGTACTGTGTGTTACTACATAACATTTAAGCATATTTACCTGAAGATAGTAACGATCAGTGATAGCTGTGCTTGCCGTGTTAAGATGTGCTGGTCTACTTGTAGTAGCTGCATTGTTCTAACACATATACTGCTTGTAGCACTAGTTACACTGACTAGCTGTGGATCGAATGGTCTTACGCAGCGTGATAGCAGCAGTGCCAGTCTATCTATACTACTATCACTTACTTGCACATCATCTGTAGCTGTGAATGCAGCACAATGCAACACAGCACATAAGCATCGAAGTGAGGGAGCAATTGCTTGCGCACAACTACAGTGACGTTAACAAGCGGTCAAAATGTTGCAGCAGCACCGCAGTTTGGTCACGACTAAGAAATGACTACATGACACAGCAGCATGCCAAAGGTTCAACCTTTGAAGTGCAGTGGTAGTGATCATAAACAATATATACCTGCAGCTGGTTGTCCTTTGAGTAGAGCATCTAACATATCAATAACTGCTGTACATACACTGCGTCTAACAGTATTCATTAGACTACTGTCACCACCGCTAACTGCTAGCTCTAGTAACAGTGCCGCTACTTCATCAGCTTGCACCTGCACAAACAGCAGTTGGTGCAGTATGATTGACATTACTCAAATAAGCAGCAGTTTTACAACTTATGCATCGCAACTCACAAAAGCTCACACAGCAGCTGTATCAAGCCACAACAATGATTCCTGTGCTGTATAACAAACTGACAGGCCGCACATAGCAACACTGCTTGCATAGACTTGCGCTACATTCTGCAAGTAACAGGGCATCGACAGAGCAATCTGTAAGTACTCACATGCTTATCAGGCACTTCCAAGACGCACAGCAGTGAGCGTGATGCCAGTACAGCATGTGCAGCCCCAACTGCAAGTGCTTGAAGTTCACTACTACCATAAGTTGCTGGCATTGACGCGCTTGTATCATTACTTGTACTACTTGTTGCAGTAGTGGTTGTACTAGGCGCTTGTGTAGGTTGTGGTAGTAGCAGGTTCTGCTGTATGTATGCTAAGCCTCTCATGCATGCACACACTACCCTTGCTGCTGCTAAGCACAGCTGTGAGCTACTCAAGTACTGTATAACCTGATGTGTGCATGCAATTGAAACAACAAGCATACCTTAGCACACAGTTGTGATGGACAGCTATGCATATGCAAAGCACATTCTGCTGTAAGATCACAACGCTAACAATCAGTGCATATCGCACCGAGGACGCAGACCACAAAAACGCAAGATCATTGTGCAATACTAGTAGTAACTGAATTATGATCTGCAACATGATGCTTACATAGACATGATACTGCTGAGGTCTATAAGTATGTTGAGTTGCTACAAGCAACTTTTTTGTTTTGTCCACACACCTGTTGTAGTGCCTTTGTAATAGTATCAATAGCTGCAGCTCTGTCATGCTCTGTATCCAGCACAACACCAGCTGCTGCAATAGCATTTAACAACAGTAACGTCCCTCCGTCTGTATGTGACGCGCCAAGTGCTCTTACTTGAAGTTGTACTCTGTCACTGTGTGTCTACAGGTCGCAGCGGTCAATGCACAAGAAATGTATTTGAAGTGTGAAACAACTTGAAAATATATGGGCGTATGAGTTACGAATGCAAATTCAAATCTTGAAAGAGCGCACAGCAATCACCCGTCAACTTTCCACCACTGATCAACAGTTGATGAAAGTCTACGAATGAAGGTATATACCTGCTGTGTGGTGTTGCTTGCATACACACTATCACTGTCGACGTGAGCAAACAGTGCAGTAGCAGCTATGCCAGTACAAGCAGCTTGTGCAACTACTTGAACTAGTCGGTTCTGTGACCCTAAAACTGGTAGAACTACTTCCAGCACTGATTCAGGGTGTACATAGCTGATACGCTGTAGTGGTCTATACAATGATTGTACTGCCTGCAATGTACACACAAAACACATAACGTACATAACACATCGCATTGACACGTGCTGTGTATAAGTGAACTCTGTGGCTTGCATCTCTTCAAAACTGCCCGATCCACAGTGGAAAACGTTACTAACTGACTTGATCGTAAGAGTCGCAGCCTAGACTGACTTGATCGTAAGAGTTGCAGCCTAGACTGTTGCAGCAGAAGTACGCAGCATCACTCAATGAAGCAAACAAATATCCTCGAACTAGCGTTATCGCAGTAGTAGAATACATAGGACTGATTTACAATACTGTTATTGGCTGTTGCTACCTCGAATGCTACAGCTTTAGGCAGTGAGTCTTCTACAGCAGGTAGCAGTTCATCTATCAACTTTGGTAACCAGACCTGTTCAGAGAAGTCAGAATAGAAACGAATCAGCCTTTATTACATGATGCAATAGCCCTCTCATACTGATACATGACCACAATTTGCACGTTAAGCGGTTCAAATTTATGCCACAATTCAACGCAACAGTAATTGAGTTACCTTGACACTGCTGTTAAGGCTAATGTGCGACACAGGGCTAACAGCTGCTGCTGGTAACAACTGCTGAATAAACTGTAGTGCACTTTCAATAGAGTACACTCCACTGATAAGCTGCTGCTGTAGTTGCTTGCTGCTGCTGCTGCTACTAGTTATTGCTGTGCTTGTGCCAGTAAGCGTACACAACTGTACATTCCGTAGCGCTACTGCTGCACACCACCTGGGCAAACATGAACCCACAACATGCACATATAGTGAACAAACATGTGCTCTGCAGCTTAACAACAGTACTAGCATATACTGTGACACGATAGGAGCTGTACGGCCTTTTATAACTGAGTTAGTGTACTGCAAATCCTGACAACGAGCTTCCATGCATATATATGTAGCAAGCTATGTGAAGCAATGAGTGTTACCTTGCAGTGTCAGGGCCCTGTAATGCAACGTTTGTTAGTGTTTGCATAGCTGCAGTAGGCAGGCCGCCTAGTGCTACACCACATGTACCAAGAACACGTGCAGTCATAGCACATGTAGCTGGATCTGCTCTCCCATAAACTCCTTCCAGCAGAGCTAATGCAGCCCGTGCTACCTGAATGGTTTTCAACAATCGCAACAAGCACATGTTTCTAATCATGATCAGCATCAATGTTCAGATCATAGTTTGCAATTCGACATTCAGAGATCTACAGAAGCAGATGCTTATTAAGGTGCGCTAAGTCATGGCTGCAAAGCAGTACTGCAGCTCACCTCGATGGTACATACACTGCCATGCAGTAAAGGGCCCAGAGCTTCCAGCAGCTGCACAGCTGTGTACGCAGGCATCACGCCACCACCAGGCACCATCTGCTTGATTAATTCAAGTGCTGCGCCAGGCAGCAGATCCAGCCTATTGCCAGACAGCACTGCTTGCACTCTCAAGATCATGGTGTGCATCGGCAATTCTGCAGCAAACTGAGGATTTCCAGCTGCTGCTGGCCTGGTGGCCAGTGATCCAATAGGACTGGCCCTCTCATCTGGAGCAGCACGCTTCATTGCAGCAAGACGCTCGCAGGATGGGCGGCGACGCGCCACATGAAACGCCTTGCGATCTTCTAACAGCTTTCTGGTTAATCGATCGCTGAAGTTGCTGAACTGTGCTGGCTGCTGGTGACTCACTGTTGCATAAGATCAATTTGAGCTACTGAACTGCAGCGCCAGCAGCAGCAGCAATTGCACAATGCCCCCCAATACGATGTATCATGGCGTAGACATCTCAGTTCTAGAGGGCTGGCTCTACAAAGAGAAGAGCAAGACCATGTGGGGTGGCATCGGAGGTAATTTACTGCAGATACTGTCCTGTAGCATACTAGCATGTGCCAGTACCCACGTTTGATTGTGAGATCCCCCGCCGATTTGCTCCGTTGCGCCAGTGCTAGCACAGCTCGTACAGAAGACTTCGCTTACATCAAGCAGCTGATCACTCTGTATTGCATGCAGGCGAGAGCAACAGGCGCTGGTTCAGAGTGGAGCTGCTTGGCTCTGCGCCATCTAGTGAAGGCGAGCGAGAGCTAGCACTGTGTTACTGTAAAGGGCCAGAAGATAGAGAAGTGAGAGGCTGGGTGTATCTTAAAGACTTTAATGAGATCAGTGAGATTAGCAGTGATCTGATGATCTTCACCTCACCAGCACGCACGCTACGATTGGCTGCTCAGGTGCGTTCCTGCTTACT
>AXNI01007314.1:0-13338 GCA_000498555.1 Heterococcus sp. DN1 | reverse complement strand
CTGGTGGCCACAGTCATCTGGTAGCTGCTCAGTGGCTGCGGGCACAGGGAGCTGAGTGGCCTGCTCTTCTCGACTGTGTATGCTACCTTTCTGGGACGAGCAACACAGTGTGGTCAGGTGATGTGCTAGCATGGGCTAGAGCAGAGGGATGCACATCACCTACACATGCAGAGAACGATCCTGCTCCTGCACAGAACGTGCCTGCTCCTGCACAGATCATTCCTGCAGCTCCTGCTGCTGCTGTGTGAGATTACATTCAAGGTGAGCACAAGAACTGTTTGTATGCCGATACTATGTTGTTCAACTCACTGTTCATACAGCTGTACAGATGATGAGCAACTTAGGAGAGCTGTGCGCTAACACTGGCTCTACTGCTGTGCTTGTGCACTACAAACATAATGCCATTGCACAACACAGGCTAGGACTCAGTCTGCACTGATAGACCACACTCAGTATCATGTAGTTTCACCGACTGACAGATGTCGAACTGGTCAGATGTCATAATTATGGCTCCTTTGTGCGTAGTGAGGCACACGGCAGCGCAACTGCAGTGCACACTTTGATAGTACTGTGACAGCTACGACCTGTGTGTAGTGAGCACTGCAGTGATGGTTCTGGTAGCTGCGACAGCTACGATGAATTGTATTGAACGATGCCGTAATTGCACGAAATACATGTATCTGAGACCCAGCAGCAGCGGTTGCTTTATACTAGTTGATGTATTGGCTGCTGTGGCGTTGCTATCCTGCTTGTTTCAAGCTTTACAAGGCATACATACAACAGACAACGCAAATGCAGTACAGAGTCTACTGCGACAGGCTGTTGTGTATAAGCTGCTGCAGCAGTGCAATCTGACACATGCTGCGCAGCCACTACTGCTGTTGTTGAACTTGGTGCTGCCGAGAAGGCTGTGAACATATGCTTTGAACAATGATTTTGATAGCAGTCTATCAGGCTGATACACTACTGTCTGTGAGATCGTGTCTGTACATGCTATTTCTACTGCTGTGGCCCCCGCTCCGACTACCACTACTGCCACTCACTACTACTACTGCTACTATTGCTAGTACTGCTATGAGTACTGCACTGCGCTATGGCATACTAGAGACTGTCTAGAAAAAGCTAGCAATGTCTCTTATTGCCACACGCGCATGCTGTCTTTGTCCGTATATACACTCCTTTTGTTGTCTCTTTACGCTACGGTACTGGCTTCACTGTTGTGGTGCTCCTCTGTGTCACACCTTATACTGTGCTGGATGTGTATACCCTGTGTATCATACTGCTGTCCGCTGCGTACAAGTGAGCTCTCGCTAGCAGTGTAAGTACTGCTAACAAAGTGTGCTCACTGTTGTGTATTGCCCCGAGTGACCCTGAAAAACTGTTGAGGTTAGCTTTACTGGCACTGCCAAACTGCTGCTGTGTTGACTGCTGCTGTCTGCAAGCACTACACGCCCTTGCAGCTACTGCTGCTACTACTGCTACTGCACAACTATGTTACAGTGCGCTGCACAGCTGCAGGCGCTACGCAGCACGAGTGGCGCTACTGCTGCTACTAGCTGCAGCAGCAGCGCTGCTTGTACCAGCACTTGTACTAGTAGCAGCTGAACGCATAGCAGTGTACGCAGCGTACTGCAGGCCGCACTTTGAGCTCTGGTAGCGCGTCAGCTCAATGCGTGCTAGCAGCGAGCGTGTGATGCCACCAGTGTAGCCTGACTTGCGCACTAGTGACTCTAGTGCCTCGCCCTTCGTCCAACCTGTTTTGTCATCGTTAGTGCAAAACACAATGTTTGAGTTCACCGCATGTAGACATATAGGTCAGTTGGCATAGCTGTATTGTGCGTGAAGGTAGAGTTGTGTATGCCGCCATGACTTGCAGATACTGTGATGATACTGGTATGATAGCAGCACCTGCACTAGCTCTACTGCTATGAGCGGAAAGGCAGGTGCTACTTACAGCGCAAGTTCCAAATACTGGAGCTGCACATCGCTAGAAATTGTTGATGTATACACATTGCATGCGCAGGCTGTGTGATGTCACGCAACTTACGCGCTCAAACGCTTAAATCACAGTATGATGTTTACAGCACACACCTTGTTCGTGAGCTACTTCAGGCAGGTATGTAGCACTGTAGTTAGTGCCACTTTTGTCAGTGAAGGATATCAGTATACCATGCTTACCAACCTCCCAGTCATGGCAGTCCTGTTCAGTAGTGTGCCACGTCACAGTGTTTGCATAGAGTGATTGCATGAGGTCTATCAGGCAAGAGCAATGCTAGCCAGCTCGGGCAAGCCAAGTAGCGGTACTACAGATGCTCACCAGCCTACACTGCATGTCTACAATGAAAGTCATACACAAGCACTGCCCTACATACTACTGAAACCCCGCATCAGTTTACAATAGTGTTCATTAGCGAATCCATAATGTAGCAGTTCTAGCAAGCACTTCGATCAATACCAGGTCACACTTAGCAATCGCAGTAGTGTTGTCTGCAGGAGAGAAACTACGAGAGCAGATTTCGATTACAAGAAGTCAACAAGTTGAAGTATAAGGATTACCTCTGCATCTTCATACTCCACTAGCAGCGACACAGAGCACTTCAGCCGTTGCATCTCTCTCTCCGCTATAGGACTGTTGATAACATCAGTGGTGCAGTGCAGCAGCAACGCAACTGATAAGTTTGTAGCTGGAATGTTGTCACAGTCCATACTACAACACAGCAACTTCCAACAAGCAGCTGCGCGTTACAAATAGCTGTAACTTGCACTCAGCGTTGCGAATTATGCTGCACCTCTGTGCTAGCACTCAACAGACGCACGTCTCACTGACTGCTTCACACTGTCGACCCGCGCTAGGCTTGCTAGGTTACTAGTGCGTAGCGTTTCGTCGACAAGCACGAGCAATCACAACTGGTACTGTACGGCAGTGTCATACCTGAAGCGTCTGTCATTGAAGGCACTGCTGCGCGCATAATCTCTTAAGCGTGCCAACGGCTGCGGCGCCAGGGTCCCAATACAGCCTCGCAAAGAACCTTTTCCACCTGCTGAGCTCCCCCTGTCTTGCTTTTCCCAGGACACAAAGAAGGGGCAAGTCACATCTAGTGGGAATGGGGGAGGGGGCTCTGACCGCCCTTCGAAGTGGCACATGATCACATCTGTGTGTTGCAGTAATTTGTGATTTGTGTTGTACATAGTAAAATGAAGTTATACGGTTAGTGCAATGACAGAGACGCTTAAGGCCATTGCGCAAAAGCTGAGAAGGCTGTATAGTCAATGTGCATATATTGGTCACTGATGTAATATTGGATGCGTTTTGTGCTAGTAGAACGAGCTGCTGACTACTGAAGTTGCTGAATGTAGAATCTACTAATGCAATTCAAAGCATCGCTAGCGCCTATGACATAGCGCCACTGGCAGATACAGGCATGCGCATGACTGCTACATTGAATCTCATGTTGCTAAGCATGATGCTGCACCTACTGCGTCTACACTTCTCGCAGGAGATGTTAGAACATCACTGTAATCAGGCTCTATGGCTGCGATTGAGCCAGATACAATGCTTTGTGGCCTCTCAACTTGTGGGCAGCGAGGGAATTCCATAGCAATTTGTGCTGTCTACCGCATGCAGTGCACAAGTGCCTTACGCTTGAATGCAATGCTGGAGTTGGTACAGCAACTTGACATCTTCAACAACAGCTTTCACAGCGTATGAGCTGGCTTGTGGCTGCTTACCAAAGCAGTATGCGCACATGTCAGGCGTGGCTTTAAGAGCAGGCTTCTTTGCCACAGGAGGAGCTACAGGCACAGCTCGCTCGATATGATCTTCATGCCTCTCGTACTGTCGCTCCAGTTTCGCGCGCTTGCCCTCCTGCTGAGTGCCATCGATAAGGGATGACATGCTGGCACCTCACACCCTCCCAGCTGCACACAATCAGCACACACAGCAGGCACCTTGCTCAAAATCCAGCCGACCGTTGGGCACCGTGTTTGAGCACACTAAGCACTGCGAGCAAGCGAAGACTTCGTAGTAGCTTATAGCCCAATAAATCTGGCAGCAGCCGCTATTACAGCAAAAGCAAGCACACTCACAAGGAACAACAAACACCTGTGATCAGCAGGCACCAGCATGTCTTCGACGCTGCTGGAGCGAGCTCGCGCTTTCCACGAGGACGTGGAGACCTATGAGATTGCTATCATCAAGGAGCTAGCAGGCAAGCCTCGCACCAACAAGGACAAGGTGCTGCAGCAGCACAGGATCAGCAATCTGCTAGGACAGGCTGTGCAGCGCAGCAATGAGCTGGACGCCTTCTACGAGGATGCTGATGATGCTGTCAAGCAAGAGGTATGCTAGCAATGAGTTTGCCTGGCATGCAGCAGTTGTTTGCAATGATACGCATGCTCTAACGTTTTGCCACATCGCTGATTGCAGCTCTCTCACATCACTTGAGCTTGAGCAGTGTGCAGCTGATGTTCCAGCTGAACCGTGCGTCAGCTTCTCTTCGAAATTACACATTTTTTTATCTGCATATCATGCGAAGTGGTAGTGCTGTTATTGGGGCATCAGGTAGCGTGCATCAGGTAGCTAGCATGTCTGCTTCCCAAAGCTCACATGAGTAAGAACTGGTGGTGTTGTGTGCTTATCGCGTGCGATCAGGTAGCTAGCATGAGAGGGAAGGATGCGCTGCGTACATTCTATGAGAGAGCAAAGGACACGTGGAGCTATCACACACGCTACCCAGACTTGCCTGTCAAGCACGGCCCTGATGTTGATGCAGAGAAGGAGCCAAAGGTGCGCTACACACTTATACTACTAGTAGTATATATTTATAGTAAATATCATATACTATACTCATGTACATTCTCTTCGAATATCATACCTATAACAGTTGCTCAATGCACAAGTCTCGATCGTATATTCAATGCACAAGATTCGATCGTATATTATACTTACAGCGTGATTATGGTAGTTGAATACTGCACAGGGCTCAATCATAGACGGTGCACATGCTGCATGAACTTTCAGTATCTGAGCGATACTCTTCAAGTAGTATCTCTGTACATCATGATCATGGCAGCTGATTACTGCACAAGACTGTATCGTAGATGTTATACCTGCTGCATGAGCTCTCAGCATCTGCTCAGTTGTTGCCGATAATACAGCGTACATTTGTGGCAACAAACGTATATGCTGCATGTGTTGACGAACACATCTTGACAATCATGTGCTTGAGGCATCCGCGCGTACAGCACTGCACATCGCTGCCTGCATAGCTTGAGTGTCAGGCTCCTTGTAGCCGTAACTTTCAGTTGCTGCAACAGAGCGACGAGTGCTCTGGCACTTGTGATTGCTCAGGAGTAGCAGCACTCATGCTTGATAGCAGCTGCTGCTGAGCGATTACTCATTGTACTGGAAGCACAACAGATTACTGTGGTAGTGATGTGCATTGCGTTAGGTCGTGCAGCGTTCATATGCGTAGTAAAGCGTGCACGGATGTGCACATTGCTACTGGTGCGATGCAGCTGCCTGAGGCCACATCTTTTTGTGTGTGCAGTGTCTTAGCAGCTGTAGTTACTTTCACAGGCAATGCGTAAGGCTGCGCATGCTGCATAGGTGCCTATCTTTGCAGATGCATCTTTGAGTGGTGGTGATGACAGCTATGCATAGCGTTATTGTGCTGTTACTCATACTTCTCAGTGAGCGTGATAGCAGCAGGGGTGTACAGTAGCTGCCACGCACAGTCTACTGCGCTGCGAAGCTGCTTACACTTGCAGAATATCGGTTCGTACAGTGTATTAAAGCTTTTGCCTGTTTTCGTCGTGTGCATGTTAATACATGCTGTACGCACCCTTCTACACACAGCTCCATTAAGACTATCAGTAGTACGCTTGCTAGCACGATATGTCTATATGCACATACACATGAGTCGTCCAAACTTCGCACAGGAGCACACAATTCATAGCAGCGTGGAGCAAAAGCGCAGTGTTCATACACGTTGCCTCTAGTGCATTGTAGCTGTATGAGACGCACTCTTGTTGCATGTGCAGTCTCATAGCAGCTGCCACGTGCATCTGAGGTGATGCGTAAGGCAGCGCATGATCTAGTCACACTTATAGGTACAGTGACGCTTGGTTACAGCGAGCCTTACACCAATAATGTCATGCACAGTCCACTGCATTGCGGAGCTGTGTGCACTCGCTGCCTTTAGCTTCACCGTGCATTACAGCTTGCGCGTGCAGAGTCACGGTGCATGTCAGTTCATGTTGTAAGCACTATGTACGCACAGCTAAACATGACTGCAGTACGCCTTGGAAGCACTGCATGAGCATGCTTGGACGTGCAATGGTTTAGTGTATAGTGAGCTGCATGACGCTAGCTAGCAGTGCTACGAGCAGTAGTTGTAGCAGCGGTGAATGATGTTTGATCGCAGAAGAACTGCCGTAGTAAGGTAAAAGCAGGTTGCACAGGTGCGGCAGGTCAACAGCGGGCACTTGCAGGCTGCCGTCTGTTGGCACACAACTGATGATGTTTGCATGTGCAGAAGCTGGGTCCATGCTGCATGATGCTATTTGTTAGCACTAGCTGCGATAGTTCTTATCTTACTGGTTGATGCAAGTTGTCTACGCGATACATGTTTGTATGTGTACAGCACTTTGCTATGCTGTGGTCGCTGGTGTTACACCACCGCCTATTATTAGACAGCAAGCAGTGTAACCAGTTGTGTTACAGTTACGCTGGCACACTTGATATGATGGGCTAGCTGTCAGTCATAGCACTGCAGCTTCAGTCTCGCAATCACGGTGCAACTAGAGCCGTGGGCACATGCGCATACCGCTTCTGTGTACACTGAGATTGCGGGCTTGAGCTGCACGTTGCTATACGCTGACTGAAATTCTCATACTGTATGTGCATGCAGTGCATTGAGAACGCTTTATGACACTCGACGTAGGACTGCTGTTCGGTACGCTGCACACTGCTGATACAAGAGCTATCATATGTAGCATTGCAGCTTCGTCGCAGCCATATGCATCTGCGGTGTTACACAGACAAAACAAACTGTTGTGGCAACGTTGATGCTGCTTTGGCATTGCAGAGCTGCACATCTAAAATTCGATAGATTGCCCGGTCATGCGAGGTGTGCAGCTTGGCATGTCTTCTGTATATACGTGCAGCAGTGTATACAGCACTGTGCTGTGCTACAGTCCCGTGCACTACACCACTGTACATGGAAGATGTGAAGTGTGAGTTACTAAGCAGCAATGCTGGCAGGTTCTTTTCGTTGTATCGCGCCCATCAATTACAGCACCGCAGCTCTTCTCCTCTTCAGGCTTTGTGTAACTACAGCTGTGTGCATCAACACATGGTGCTACGTACACGGAGACTGCAGTCTTGAGCTGTATGTGCAAGAATCGACTGAGATGTGCACACCGCGAACACACAGTGCACGTTGATGGCTGTACATCGGTGCTAAGAGCTATCATATGTGCTACAGCAGCTATTAGTTGCGTTTGTTCATCTACGATGTCACACACTCTTAAGTGTGCTGTGGCGTCACAGATGTGCGTGGGCACTGTGCTAGCTGCTCAGCTACATCGTTGACGGCTGCTGAACAGTGCGCAGTGTGTAGCATAGTATGTGATTTGAGTTCGTGTGCAGGCCACTTGCAGAACGCATCGTACGACACACAAGCGCAAGTCGTTGCCATAGACGCTCAGTGCACTACCTGTGCCGTCGATTGTGCTGTCACTACACTAATGGTGCTAGTTGTACTGAGTAAAGTTCAGTTAATAGCATCGTACACAGCTCCTGGTAGCCAACTTTGGTCTGTGCTGTCGCGCACACAACATATATGTCTGTCTAGCAATCACTGGTGACAGCCAGTGGCATTGTTATAGCACTTCTGCTGAGCACTGCAGCATCTGGCCATATGTTGTTTCGACGCGGACAACCCTGCGTTGTACTGCACTAAGAAGTAGTGACATTAGCTGTAGTACCTGCGGGTAGCACCGATACAGCAGAGCTGTACTGAGCTATTGCAGGCTGCCATCTGTTGATATACTGTTGGTACTATCTGCATGTGCTACTGTACATGCTTTGCTGTACAATGCATATCGCTGGTGCTAGCTGCATAGATCACAGCACGTGTGGCAGCAAGCAGTCTTACGCAGTGCATATTGCAGTACGCAGCAGAATGGTAGCTTGTCACACTTTCACGCTACTGCACTTCGTCATGGTGAACGTGTGTGTGATGGGCAGCAAGCAGTACAGTCAGTGTTACTTGTCGATATCAGCAGATACAGTGCATTATCTTGCATTTCGTCTTTAAGATACAGCACTGCAGCTGGTGCCTTCAGATCTACTGTGTAAGCAGACCTGTGTTTGCATATGCACATGGCGCTGCTTACACTGAGACTGCGGGCTTGAGCTGCATGTGCTGTATACACTGATTGAGCTGCTCACTTCTTGTATATGCTGTACACTGTGACTACTTGTGAAGCATTGCACTGGCGTCAAGTACGCTGCAATCTGTTGATTCAAGAGCTGCAACATGCAGTATTGTAGATTTCATTCAATGTAATAGCGCCATTACGCTAATGCATGACGACACGAATGGCTGCACACTGTCTGTGCATAGCATAGCAAACGTGAACATAGCAGCTGCATACTGCCCGTCAGCTTTTGTGTTGTCACACACACTGTGAGGTGTTGGGGCGCTACAGACGCAAATGGGCACTGCGTAAGCTGTGTTGATACATTACCTATGCACTACTTCGGAGTGTCACGTACACAGTGTGGCAGTTCTACTAAGCGTTGCAGTACGCTATGCGTTAGCCACTGCTAGTACTTGACGTTAATAATGCCATCTTAACAATGCCATCTTAACAGTGCGTGTGTCTATGGTCCACAGCTGGTTTGCTTGAGGAAGCAGTTTGTACAGCATGCGCTGGTCAAGCGGTAACTACTTGCGCACATGCTGTCCTAACGGTGCCGGTTATTTTGCTGAGTAACACTCACTCAATAGCATTGTACGCAGCTCTGGTTTGCCATCTCCAGTCCGTGCTGTCGTGCACACATCATGTGTGCGATGCAGCTGCAGACCAAGGGGCGGCTGCTTGAGCTATATCTTTACCGTGGCCTCTGTCTGCCGATGGTCGACAATCACTAGTTACACTGCCATCAGACTTCTGCTGATCAATGCAGCATTTCGCCCTCTGTCACTCCAATGTGTGCGATTCTCTGCAGTTTGCTGTACTAAGAAGTAGAGTAGTAGCTATAACACCTGCAAAAGGTAGCACCAGTGCAACAGAGCTGCACTAAGCAGTTGCAGGCTGCCATCTATTGATATGCAGTTGGCAGTATCTGCATCTGCACCAGTGCAAGTACTGCTGTATGGTACATATTGCTGGTGCTAGCTGCAATATTTCACATCACGCGTGGCAGCAAGCAGTCTTGCGTAGTGCGTATTGTACGTCACAACTGTTTGATAGCTGCACATCGTCATGGTGAACGTGCGTGTAACGGGCAGCGAGCAGTATGGCTAGTATGCTTTGTTGGTATCAGCAGATACAGTGTGTGCTCTCGTATTTCTTCTGTCAGCTACAGCACTGCAGCTCTTGCCTCGTTTACTACCGTGCAAACAGATCTATGTTTGCATGCATGCACATGGCGCTTCTCACACTGAGACTGCAGGCTTGAGTTGCATGTGCTACACACTGCTTGAGCTGCTCATATTGTGTACCTGCTGTACACTGTGACCACTTGAAAAGCATTGCATTTGTGTCAAGCACGCTGCATACTATTACTTCAAGAGACATCACAGTAGTATTGTCAACTGTAATACAGCCATCACGCTGATGCATGTGCTGCACGCACGGACGGCTGCACACTGTTTGTAAATTACACATCAAATGTGGCATAGCAGCTTTGGGTTGCCCGTCAGCGTCTGAGCCGTCACACACACTGTAATGAGTTGTGGCACCACAGACGCGAATGGGCACTGCGTAAGCTGTGTTGATACACATTTGATGGAGTGCTTCCACGCTGCAGCATTTGCAGTGTGCCAGCTTTAACGAGCTATACTTACGTATAGATATTCGTGAGCTGCTGCGTGGTGTGACACCGTGTGTGCAAGCTACTGTAGATGCTGAAGCAAGCGTGAGCGCTATCAATGACCTATACAATGTCGCTTGACAATGCGTGCGAGAGGTGTACAGTAAGCAAGACTCTTCTGACTGTGTCTATAGTCCGCTGTTGTTTTGCTAGTAGCCCAAACTCGTCGCACGCACGTAGTCAAGCGGCCACTACTTACTCGCACGCTGTCCTGTGTCCGTATCACTTTGGTTGTATTGATGGGTGACGTGGTTTTGTTAGTGTAGCGCGTAGTTCCTGCAATACCTCCTTGTCTAAGCTAACGTGCACACTTGTGTGTGTGCTGTATAGCTGGAGATCAGCGGGCGGTGTGCATGAGGTAGACTTGTGTCCTATTGCACCCTACTCGCGCTGCACTTCAGTAGAGCAGTGTATGCCTGTACAACACATCTGTAGTTCAGCATGGTGACGTGGTCGTACCTCGCATTGCTGCATATGCTTACACGTGTGTACTAACGCATACATCACCTGTGCACTTACGCGCATTTGATACACTTGTCACAGGTTGTATTTAGTGGGGAAGAAGTGTATGGAAAATTCTTTGATCTGCACAGCCTGTATGTGCGCTGGGTTAATATGCCACAGTGCACTGACAAGCAGCTGGACTATGGAGCATACTTAGCAGGTACACTGTACTACATCATGTACATTATACTATATACTTCATATATGCATACTTGTTTATGTATATGTGTGCGTATGCTTGTGAGTATCATATGCGCGTTGACCTGTACTGCGTTATATGTGTACGTACATTTCAAGCATTTCTGCTGCAAGCGTTCACATGCGAAGATATGTGCATACGGGCTTTTTGAGTTCTCGTGTCCATGTATATTCTTGAAGTATACAAGTACACACTTCGAAGTGCTTGCCACAGCCCTGAGATACTTTTGTGACCGCGCTCAAGAGCGCATGTGTGCACTAGTCATGCACTACACCTTGCTCTCTTGATAAACCACACACTGAAATTCTGTTATATAGTGCTACCCTACACTATACTTATCCATCCTATTCCATACTATACTATATATAGGCCTGGCAAAGCTGAGTGAGCTACCAGAGCGCAGCAAACGGTCAAAGGTCTACATGACCTATCTTGAAGACCTTGAGGCTTACTTACTGAGCTTTTTACAGAGAACACAGCCGTTGGTTGATCTGCATGAGGTAACGTTCTTTTCATGCAGAACTTTCTTCAAAGAACAGTCCTTGAAGAACTCTCCTTCATGCATACATTTGAGCTGTTGTGACGCAGTCTTGCAGTGTGTACATACAGCGCATTTAGCGTATGTGCACACTTCTGTACAGCTGCAAGCTGTGCTTTTGCAAGCATGCACTATTGTGAAGCGTACGTGCAGTGTGTACATACAGTGCACACAAGCACTGTGCGCTGTGATGTTGCTATGTAGTCACATTGCATACTTTTGCATGTGCTGCCACTTCTCACGCTGAAGTATCGTTCACGTTTATTGAAACTCACATGCATGCTAGAGTACACTTACACGCTGTCGAGCACCTGTGTCAATTATACACATGTTTTCACAAGTGCTCTCATATAGATTTACGCATTTCATGCACGTGTGATCTGAGCGCCTGTCTGTGCACTCACACAGTGTCACACAACTGTATGCACGTGTCTTTCTTACATACACACACAACCGTATACTACTTATCACTGTATAGGTTGCCAGCGAGAGCGCAGCAGAGTTTGAAAAGCTGTGGGAGGCGGGAAAAGGTTTAAAAGGCTGGACCCGGACAGCAGCAACTGCAACTACTACTGCAGCTAATAAAACTGGCAGAACACTAGATCTGAGCATGTACTACTCTGCAGAGGACCTGAAGCCGTTAGGCATGGAGCGGTTGAAGGAGGCACTGGAGGTGATCCTTTTTATCCTTCTAAAACTAATTGCTCTGTGAGAGATTGTTCTGCTTATGGTACTAGTCGAGGCCTAGTCGCTTAACCGGTGTCAGTGTTGTATTATAGTAGTAGTGGTGTAGTGCTGCGCTACTGATACTGCTTGTACACATCAAGCATTGCTTAAACTTGACAGGTGCTGACTGCGTAGTAGTTGTGGCAGTGCTACTACTACAGTCTTCTGCTTGCAGTGCTCAGTATATTTGCTCTGAGCATACCTCTCATAGTGGACTGTGCATTCATCTCTGCTCATCAATTGTAAACATACGTTCTTGACGTGCATGCTGTTGACTCACTGCATACACATCTAACACCACACTCTGTGCACTGTGTACTTTATGTGTATCATTTTGCAGGCCCTAGGCATGAAGTGTGGAGGTACTCTTGAGCAGCGTGCAGAGCGGTTGATGTCCGTTAAGGGTCTTAAACCATCAGAGATAGACCCTAAGGCAAGTCACTTTTTGTTTTTATATTAGTTCACACAAGTACTTTCTGATGCGCATCAACGAAAGCGCACTTGCACAAACTGTCACACTATTGCTAGTACTGTGTCGACCAATGCACCGCAATCACTGCAATAGCTGCTATGTCGCACAGACGCGAGAGTGCACTTTCTGTGCATTCCCCGTGCACGAACTTCACCATCACCATGTAGTTGTAGCTCGTACGCAAACCTCACCTCTGACTTTACACTTTCATTACGCACTATGTTCACATACTGTTTTTGATTATTGCATTGTACTACACTACACTTATGTGTACACAGTTATTGGCAAAAACAGCTGGTCAGAAGCGTAAGGCAGGCCCTGACAGCAGCACTGACGAATCATCAGCAGCTAAACGCACAACAAACGGTACTAGCAGCAGCAGCACTAGCAGTACTGCAGCTAATGGTAGTAGTAGTAGCGATGGTGTAACCGTCAGTGCTTTGACGGCTGGTGAAACTGCTATAGCAGGTATATACAAACTGTTTATGCCAATTTATGCTATCTGATTGCATTGCTGCCGCTGCTTGTATAGAGCTTATATACCTTGAGCGTTGGTGTACCTATAGCACTACTGCTGCTTAGCATAGAGCTCTTCCATGCTCTGAACAGCGTCGGGCTGCTTGCGTAGTGGTCACTGGTGCTGTTAATGCTTAGTTTCGTGCGTGTCATAACTGATGTTACATGCTCTAGTCGGTACAGCTACAAGTGTGCTAACACTTTAGTTGCTGCTCATATAAACACCACAGTCGATCTGTTTCTGCTACTGTTGTGTTCATCTGTACATACGGCTCACA
>AXNI01007304.1:0-11391 GCA_000498555.1 Heterococcus sp. DN1 | reverse complement strand
AACTGTTACAACTGCTGCCTTTCTGCGACTGCAAGCACTAGCTTAAGAGAGTTGGTCTTGTGAGCTTACTTGTCTTTGTCAACCAGTTGGTCCACGCTGTCGTCCAGCTGCTGCTGCAGTGCACTCACACTCTCCTGCAGCTTGCCCTGCTGCTGCTTAAGTTCATCAATCACAGCCTGCTCCTCACTCTCACCCCTCAGCTTTGCAGGCACTAGTGGCGTCAAGTAGGCCTGTGCAAACCGCTTAGTCCACGCTGATGGCGGCAGCTGCTGCTGGTGCTGCTGCTGGCGCTGCTGTTGCTTCTTCTGGCGGGCTGCTGCTTGCTTGGCGTGCTGCTTCTTAGTAGCAGTGTTGACCACGCCCTTGCTGTCCATGTAGTGCTCCAGAGCTTCAGTTGCTTCAGTTAGATCCTGTTGCATGGTGATTAGAGTAACAACAGCAATGGTCAAAACGATGTCTGTACTATGATATGTATAAGCTAGCACTGATGTTTGTGCAACTGGTAGTTGCGCACTACGAAGATGACAGCAGCAGCGCTAGCACAGCCCTCTGTTCACAACGCTACAGCTGACACGCAGAGCTACGCGCTGCAAGCATGGTCAAACATCTGTACGCTATCATAATCGACGCCAACTTGCAACTGCGCTATGCCAACTGCGCTGATGTACAGTGCTACTGCACAGTGGATGCTAGCATCCTACGCGCACCTCAAGAGCATCGTCCAGCTCAGCCTGCAGCGCTGTGGCCCTTTCCTCAGCCCTCAACCTGAGCTCCACAGCAGTTGAGCACTTCGCTCTAGCAACGTTCAGCTGCCCTCCTAGGCGAGTCACATTCTTCTGCACAGTGTCTAACTGCTCCTGCAAGCGTGTTGCATTAGCAGCAGCCTCTGCGTGCTGCTCCGCTGCTGCTGCTGCCTTCTGCTCGCAGGAGTCCAGCTCTGTCTGCAGCGCTGCTGCAGTTGAGGTCCAGTTTGCTGCAACTGCTTGTGCGCTGTCGACGCGCGCTTTCAGCGCAGCGCAGTTTTCTTCGCAGCTGTAGAGCGCTGCTTTGGTCACCTTGAGCTCCTTATCGTCTGCTGCTGCTGCGCGCCTGTCGACTGCTGTTGCTGCTGTTGCTGCTGCTGCTGGAAGAGACTGTGCGCTAATGTCGTAGTCGTATGCAGCAGGGTCGTACAGTGGTGGTGCTGCTGCAGCAGCAGTAGCAGTAGCAGCAGTGCTGTCTTCCCAGCCTGAGGCCTGCGCTGGTATGTGCGCTGCTGCTACAGCTGTCTGCTCAGCGCTGCCCTGCGGCACTGTGCTCTGCGCTGCTGCGCTACTGCTGTCCTGTGCTGCAGCTGCGCTGAAAGTGCTGGTGCTGCTGCTGCTGCTGCTAGCATCAACAGGCGCGTAGTCATCTTCAAAGTAGCTGGGCTCGTACAGACTTGCGGAGCCAGTGGGCGCTGTCTGCTCTGCTAGTGCTGCTGGCTGCTGCTGCTGCTGCTGCTGTTGTAGTGCTTCAGGCAGCGTTTCAGCCTGTTCACAAGTGCCAGTGCTAGGATCAGGCTCAGCAGCATATTCATCTGTATAGCCTCTCTCAGGCTGCTGCTGAGTCCTGCGCCGAACTGCAGCAGGCTCGCGTGCGCCAGCGGCTGCTGGTGCTGAGGATTTGCCTAAACCAAACCAGCCTCCTCCTTTGCTGCCGGTGTCTTGCGCATCATCGGCAGCGTAATCTTCACCAGGCTTGTCCCAAGAAGTCAGTCCTGTCTGCAAATAATGAGAGGGCAGAATGCGAACGTCAGTACAGATCAGCTAGCAGTGTGGAATAGAGCGGTGCGGTGAAGCTCCTGATGTCTTGCGCTGCTATGTAGGATTTTTAATGCCGCGTGTCACGAACCTGACGATTGTGGTACTAAAAAGAAGAACACAAGGAGAGACGAAGACACAGAGTGATAGAGTAAGCTGATGCATGTTCGCGTAGCTCAGCATCTATCAAGTAGCACGCAGTAGCAGTAGGTCGCGATTACTAACATATGGTCTTCCATCTTGATAGTGCACTGTCCACCCAGGCGGCAGTCCTACACAGCTAGCCCCATTTAGAAATATTAGCAAAAGGCATACGCTTCTGATGATCATGCTTGCTCACGCTTTGATGAGCACAACATTAACGTGGCGCGTCACCTAGTTCATGGACCCCGGCCCACTGTCCACTATAGTTCACCTATTTAATCGCCCCGAATTAGAAGGGATTGGGGAATCGATTCGCGACGTCATCACCTTATAAACTCATCACTAAATTTGAAGTTTATTGGCGCCATAATCGAGTAAGCTTGAATGCTGCCATCTGGCACTGCAGATGCTGCCACCTGGCACTGCAAACGTACACACAGTGAAGGCGCTCCCGTTTGCTGTGAGACGCTTGATGCCTACTCGCTGCAAACTTCAGGGCGCTCGCTGCCTACTCGCTGCTTACTTAAAGGGGCGCATCGAGCTTGCTTGGCTCACAATGCTTATTGAAATGTAGCCTGTATTCGTGCTCCGTCGCTCAAGTTTTCTCTTATGTCTCTGTGCTCGTGCTTCGTTTTCCTATGTACAGGATGGCATCGGAGTAAGTAGATACTACGTGCGACAAGACACCTGAACAGCTGCACAGTGAAATTCCAAGGTAGCATGGCCAATCTCCAAGCAGTGGCGACTGGCAAAGCATTCTGCAGCTTAAATTCGCAAACATGAACAGTTCAAACAGCTGGGACAAACAGAGACTGGAAGTATGCAATTTGCTTAGCTTTAGTACAGTTACAGACAGGTAGTAGGTGCCACTGTCAGACCAACAGCAGTAGCAGTACATGGTACAAAAGCAGCAGAAGAAGAAGCTGACAGCTTGGTGGATGGAGCGATTTTCGATTCAGCTGCTATAGCATCCCTGATACATTAAGTTGTACAGCAAGCACATGCAGCGCTGGCAGATCAACAGGACCATGAGTATCAGCAGCTGTCGTGAACACGATGAAGGTAGCAGCAGCCGAGAAGCTGGTGATTCGGTAACAGCAGCAAGCAATACCAGCAGCGGCAGTAACGGCGTCCAAAGACTGATCCTTCATTCAGTGAATGCAGATCGATCAGCTGCAGAGCAGTGGCAATCAAAGTGTTATACATAACATGGTGCATGTATGCTAGGCCTTTTTTTGGGTACTGAAAACATAGACAGGAGCAAAGGGGCGACATCGTCAAGAGAGCATAAGTGATGCTACTGTGTGCGACAGCTAGATGAGGAGGCGGCTCAGATTATATGAATACATTTATGATTGCGAATGATCATTCTCGTTTTGGCCTTCATGCTTCTCACACATATGCACCAGAGTATGCCTGAATAGATGTGTCACTTCCGTAAAGGTCCTTGACGGACACACAAAGCATGAGTGCCTTTCAAACGGCCTACTGCAGACAAGGTGCTTCGTGGAATACTAACAAACGGCAACACACTGACACTATGCATACACGGGTGTCTGCAGATAGTCATCCATATTAGCTCTGCCTGTGGGATAAAGGTACTACTGCCAATAAACTGTGAGAGGTAAAGCAGCGTCTGAAGACGTTAGCCACCTGTTGTTGTAGGCATTGACTCATCGGGTGTAGCAGTTGACCGACGCTAGAAGAGAGTTATGTGCTTGATAGTATACGCGTTGTAAGCATCAAGTATTCGCAAAGTACATATATAGTGGTTCATTGCACACTCTAGTCAACAGCGTGTAGGTTTTGAGCTGAGCCATACATTACTTTATAGAATCTGCATTGTATGAAGTAAAAGTACATGAAAAGCATATGAAGTGATTTGACCACCACTCCAATCAACAGCCTGTAGATACTGGCCAAGCCATATACTTTGTAAAATGCGCATTGTATAAAGTAAAAGTTTATGAGGTTATATGAACATAAATGATTACCGTTTGAGTCTGCAGCTTGGAGATATTGGCTGAGCCATATACTTTATAGAGTGCGCATTGTATAAAGTAAAAGTATACGAGAAGTATATAGGCGGCAGTCTTAGTTGAAAGTCTGCTCATATTCAAATGAAAGGGTTAGTAAGAGTGTAGTGAGGCATCACATATTTACATGTGGGCACTGCTGGTAATAGCTTATTACAGACGAGATTGCCGTAAATGTCTTTGCCATGGGCTCATAGATCAAGTCCATGGGACACATGTCGAGCTACAGATCATAACGTCGCTGGTCAATAGAAATAATTTTGCACCATGTCATGGATTTAAGAAGTTGTTGTTGACTTTACCTGCAGAGCTTGTTGTTAAAAGACTCACCTTGTGTTCTTCTCCTCCGGCCCTCATCAAGTAGAGTCTCTGAAGTTCAGAGTATGCTTGCAGACCTACCTTGGCATTAAGTTAGCAAGGACTACAGTAATGGGTGAAAGGCTTCACAACAGAGATATTAGTGAACGCGACTTCTCCAGTGGAGCGTTCTAGCATTCAGTCATCTTATGACGTAGGATACCGCCGTCTAAAGGTGCTGCCTTACCTTTCGGGACTGACACTTTGTAGATGTAAGAAGACCTTTGACGCTACCAAGAGATAGAATCTCTAGCATGTTTCGAATCGAAGACCTGTGCGATGCATATATTATGTCTCTGAGAAGTAGTTACGTCTATCAGGAGTATCCAAATACATCCAGATGCCTATTCAATACTGAAAATTGACTTAATAAGCTACTCTCATGTCTACAAAGATCATTCATGGTGTGAACTAGATTCGCATTCTGTTGCTATATTCGAAAACTGTGTATCTCACCACATCTCTGAAGAAACATGACCAGCCAGCATAGTGCAAGACAAGGTAGCGCGTACCAGCGTCATTAGCTGCTTTAGGAATTGCACTGTGAATGAGAGTGGTTGCACAGCACTCACCTAATTCCTGTTTTAAAGTATTTGTCCAGATCCCTGCCAGATGTCTGCGTGCTCCGTTTGTTTTGATGAAGGTGAGCTCACGCCTCTTTGCGCAGTGCACATTAATTAGCTTCTTGCAGGAAGAGGCACAGTGGCAAGTCACGTAAAATATCGGTTCAACCTCGGACAGCAGAAATCTCCACCACTTGCGAGTGGGCACATCTGGCGATCTACATAGTGCAAGCCTGTAGCATGGTAGTGCTTGATGTGTGTACACATTAAACATGCATCGTGCGCGCAACGAGAATCAGCTTCCTGAGCTTGCCAACTCTTTTCTTGGTCCACTTACACTCTTCAAATGCTAGCAAGACTTGCAGCAATGTGGCTATACATTGAAACATGAAAGCGAGCACGGGCAGCACAAAGCTGACAGCAGCACAAGGCTGAGTCTACAACGCATCGTGAATTTGGAGCTTGCGGGCGCAGGCAAACACAAGGTGAAACGAGGTGAATAGAGCACGGCAGTGGTTTGTCTGTGCTAGTGCATTGGCTGAAACCTGGATTACGCGGCAGATTAGCATGAATCAATGTCAGAAAGAGCAAAGAGCAAACGTCTTGAGCAGCAGTGCTTACAAGTCTTGTGGCAGTGTCGCATGATACTACTGTCTCTGATGCACTGCTCATCCAGAGTACCCACTACCTGCGGCTGAATGCAAGCGAAAGGGTGAGGAGAAGCGCAGTGATCTGAAGCGCTTGGTCTCGAGACAGATGCACGAGTAGTCGCCGCAGCAGCAGTAGCAGCAGCAGCAGAAGCGCTCCACCGGCACAGACGGTACTGCCTGCACAGTCTCTTTAGCAGCACATGTGCGGAGTCGCGGTGCTGACCAGCACGAAGCACCTGCGATAGCCTCAACGTAACAGTGCCTTTAGAATGTGTAATGGCACATCCGAGCTCGAAGCTTGTCTGAAGTTGACAGAGTTTTATATTGTGTTTTGTTATCGCTCAGTGAAAGCCATGAGAACATGCGCATTATATGGATCTAGTCAGAACGGTGCATTCTGCAACTTTGACACACGTAAGGGTGCTCAATGTCAGTTTGGCATTACATATAAGAAGCTAATGAAACTAACTGTCTAAGAGATAAACAGGGTAACATCGTGACCAAACTGAGGAACGATGGCTACCTACACGCTACAAGCAATGTGTGACAGTTTCGGCACATTGTAGGCAAATTTTGCAAGGTTGGACAGAACTTCGCTTTTTCTACAAGCGGTGTCTACACACACACACAAACAGATATGCCAATCCACACGACTCAAGTAAGTTTTCATTATGATCGCACTTCATGAACGATTTCTTCATGATCTCCATAATTTCTAACAACGCACTATGTCTACTCACAGGGAAGTAAGGGGCTCATTGACAGCAAGCCTGGTGGTTTTGGTCAAGGCACATGGATGTACTCCAAGGTCGCAATCAAGTTGGCACAATGGTTGTCTGTGGAGTTTGAATTAGCAGTGAATGATCTGGTGGAAAGCTTCTTGCGAGGGACAATCACGACAGAACAGAGCCATGCTGCTCCGCAGTCTCTTTCTGACGCTATGAATAGCGACGAGCATATGGTGAAGAGAGTCAAGTATGGTGATGATGCTGTAGGTAAAGAGCTTCAGCGCCGACATGATCATGACCTGCTACTATAGATCAAGGCATCATCGATTCTTTGAGACTCTTAGCTGGCAGCAGCCCTGCGGATCAAGCTCTCGTGAGCACCAGCAGAACCAACTTTCTGCGTAAGCATCTCAGCTTAACAATCAGTGATGACAGTACAGACGGTGGTAATGCTGCTAGTCTTCACACACGGGTAACGATTAGAGAGGTAGCTACAGATGTCTTACATTCCACTGGCCGCTACACCTCAGACAAGTTTCTATCAGCTGTTGGCACACAAGTAGGTGTGAAGTGGGCAGAGGCAGGCTATAAATCAGTGAGGAGAACTGAGCACGGTCTGATGCTCCATCTCGGCACCAATCTCGCAAAATGTCCGCAGACCGCTGTTACAGAACCTGTATCTACGGATGTCCTGAGGAAGGTTAGCTTCAAGTACAGTGAAGTCTACCTACACAGTCGAGCAATCCACAATGCGCAGACGCATGATACGTGGACGTATCCTAAAGACCTCGCACAAGATATGATCGTTGCAGTGCTTGAGGTTCACAAGGAAGCTGACACATAAGATGCAGGCACGTGGTGCAGGGACATGAGGCGATCGGTAGAAATTAGTCAATGCAGTCAGCGATCATACCGTCACAGCAAGGACTGAACGATGTGTGTAATAAAGAAGGAACGAATGACCACTTCACAAGTTGGGTTCGAATTACAATTTGGTTCAATAGAACTTACTTGTTGACCTTCTCTGTTCGTAGTCACTGTCTCCTTGGTACTGAAATGAAAGGCGACGACATCAGATGAAGTCCTCGAACATGCTGTTGAATGAGAAGAAGCACTGCGCACGTTGTAGCATCACATACATGTTAACTGACTGCATCACAGCGAGCTGTATGCACTTCCATTTGGCTAGCACCATACTTGATCAGAAGGTACAGTATGCGCCTCAGAGTAACAGGGATCTTCACAATCTAAAACAAGTTCAGTAAGTAATGATGCATAGCATTAGAAATCATATATTTGGTTTGCTGTCTTGCACAAGAGCTGCTAGCGTGAGACAGGCGGTGAGTATGCTGTGTCTAACTGTACACCAATTGGTGATGTAGAGTGATCCACTGCCATTACATATTAGCTCACATTGTATCAGACCCCTTCTTCTGATCTACACATGCTCAATTTGCAATGACAGTCGAGTCGGCTTGTACAGCACAATGTGTCGCGACGGCATCCTGTACAGACCGTAGTACAGCCAGTGCGAGTAGCAAGACTAGACAAGGCCGTGGCTGAGCACAATCTGATGTGACAAGTATGGTGTACCTGCTGCATCCACCATCGTTTCCACTCTTTATGAAAGTATTGTTTGGCTTTGAATTTAGGAGAGGTTAAGAACCCTGTACTGATCATGTGTTTGATTGCAATAAACAATATAGCACACAGTCAACAAACCATAGTAAAACGATAAACATCGAGAATGAAGACTTAAGAATTCTGTTGAACGCTCTACTGAAGCATGCTACGCTGTGCGCACCTGAAGTATGCTGACACTGCTTACTCACAATAAACCGATGCAGAATACATAACTTGTTACGCGTTAACTAGTCACATTGACACAAAGCAGGCTTCGAGCATCGGAGATAAGCGCAGCTGGACATGTGATTGCCGGTGCGCGGAGGGCAACTATGCTTGTTTAAGCAAAGTACGCAACACTTTACAGTCAGCAGTATTCGTACTACTGTATGATTTCTACCATCATTATTTTGCCGTGCGCGGCGTGACTGAACAATTGTGCTTAATCGTCATAGGCCAACAGTTGCAGTCACATATTCAACTGTGATGTGACATGATCATCTTCAGTCAACACGATGCAATTCACATTGTCACATTGTGTATCTGCACTACCTACAGTGATAAGGCTACGGCCGTACTATCATCAATTCGTGAAGCAGCTCAGCGTTACGCCTTGCAGCATAATGTTTGCCCTGCAGCACACGCGCAGCATTGCTGTAATGACAGTATGTCTAACTGAGGGAGTAGTAGGTCTGCTATACCAGTACCGCAGTCTGGAAATGTCACTGTCAGGTATGTAGTTGAAAGATACATGATCACGTGTACTTACTGCTGCTGTCGTGTTGCTGCTCTACGTGGTTGAACAACAAACCAAAAAAACAAAATAACGAACAAAACACAAACATTGAACACTGCTGCACATGCAGAGTATGCCATAATGTGTTTATTCAATTCAACGTACATAGTGTCTTCTGTGCGCGACCTTTCTCTTCGCGCGTTCTGCAGCACACTTGTCCTCTTCATTGCACAGCAGCGTGAGTGCTTTTACTAGCGCTTCTTCCTTACTTGCCAACGATGCAGGAATCTGCATTTCGCGTTTCTGCAGCTTTGATAAAGCAGCTGATGCCGACATGTTGTTGCCACGATGAAAAGCCCCTATAGATGCATCTGCAATAGATCTCATTGCACCCCACTCTGTCCAACTTATTTGCAGTCCAGCTAACTCACGTTGTAAAGAGGAGGTGACAGGCCACTCGACCTCATCAGCATAGTCAGCTGCATCATAGATTCTGCATCCGCCCCTACATCTTCTGTATTTGCCCCTGTATCGGCGTCATCACACGTTTCTGTGTCGCCCTTCACAGTATCATCTCGCTCACCATGTTTCGAAAAGTGCGAATAAAGTCACGGTAGACGGACAGGAATTTCAGATCTTCCTTGTCTTGCTGCAGCTGTGCAAGTTCCCTTTGTAGCGCACTCACATCTCCCTCTAATGCGCCAATGCGTGTTTCAGCCGATCTGCATGCAGTGATCACCTCGAGTAAAGATACATGCAAGTCGGCCCCTGCAGCCTGGTGTGCACAGGAAATGTCCATCACTGCATGCAGGTCTTCCATAGGGATGCGGGCTGCCTCCAGTGTCTTCTTTTGTGAATACCATTCATAGCGCTTTCATAATTCGTAGCAGCCTCTGTCGCCCTCAGTGTTGCATATGCTAGAGCATCACGTTTTTGAGGAGTCAGTCGTAGAATTGTACCACATGCGTCGCATATCTCCATAGGCACGAGAACCCCTGTTATCGGCAAAACATCAGAATGGAAAGGGCAATGCTTATGGGAAATCGATGCTGCAAACATCTAAAAGCAGTGCACTCACTCGTTCTTTGTACTCACGATTTGAGCAGGCGTGTGACGCGCCAAAAAACGATTTTGTTTGTAACCTCACACCTTTGAAGGCTCGTTGATCCTCAATGAACTGTTTAAAGGCTTGACGTAGTGACTGCATGTCGTTTCTCTGTAGCACAAAGAGAAAATCGCAAGCAGCCACCGCACCAAGCAGCCAGGCAATCATCTGCAGAGCGTTGCCCACAGACTGCCTCTCCCCTCTACCATTTCGAACACTGATCCGGATCAAGTAGGCACCAGCCAGCACGATACCTTTGTGAAACAGGTCAGACGAGCCTCGAGGGCATAGTACACACCGCTGTAGTCAATCGCGAGTGGAGCACCAGGCATGTTTTGAGATGTGTGAGGTGCGTGTGTGTTATGTGTTGTGTGTGTTTTGAGCTTGTGCTGACAAAACTTTTGTCTTGAACGCTGAATGTTTTTACCTTCGCAGTCCGCTCAGAGCATTCTGCTATAGCCATAGTGTGGCTTTCACCATATCTCTGCAAGCACGTGTCATCAACAAACAATGTACACAGTTTTCTGCTATCTGATTTATGAATATTGCTTTTTGGTCTTCAGATTCAGATGTCGAATGTTAGGTAGCTGCAACCCCCCCGACAAGCTGGCAGTGTTTGCAGAGGAGTTTCGGTTCTGGTGTTGTGCAGAGCTTCACCCTGCCTACCCTGAGCTAACAAGAACGCCACTGTGCAGTGCTAAGCGCTTCTTGAAGACTGTGTTCAATACTGTCTCTGGGCCGACAGGCACATAGCAACACTCGTGACGTCGCACTACTAGACCTTTTGAGACATGCTCCACAGGCACTGACTGCAGTGATAGCAGGCGCATGTTACGGCCTGTAAACATCAAAGCGCACTGCTGTAGATACTGACAACACTTAATTATTACATAGCAAACAATTGCGACACACGCTGTAGTGGTGTTAAAATGCAGCAGATGCTCTGGGTCACACTGCGGCCATGCGAACACCATCAAGCGCTGATACACGGCACTCTCCTTACATGAGGAAATTTAAAAGAGTTCTGAATACGCTAAGCAGTAACTAGAGATGTTGTACAAGGTCTTGTTTTCTACTTGAAATACGACGTGCCTTATGTTCATCTATTCTTGTAAGTGGTTGTCCTTGCGGTGTTGCGGTATGTCGTACAGACAAACAATCTAAACAAGACTCTAAAGCGGTGCAGCCATTGGTCTCAAAGCTTCAAGATGCATTGTAGATGATTCATTTTGACAAAGACGCAGACTATTCAAAACAGGCTGCACATCCTGCTCATTCCAGTAGCCTGTTTGGACTTCTACTACCTACAAACTCCTACCAGCACTTCTAACTACGCACGGAAAATAATACTTTAAATGCGCGGACCGCTGCCCACAATTCTGTTGTCGCTATGGATCATAGCCTATGATAGCGATTTCAATCTAGTTGGTCTCTATTGCGACTACGCCATTAAGATTGCTTAGGCTCAGGGTGATCAGGAGTATTCAAAGTAATCTTTTTCCACCAGAAGGCAGAACTTCGCAGCGGAATCCAGAGTAACCAGCTGGGCAGTTCATGCACCAGACGAGGCCCTTGTCGTTCAGCTTGCAAGTAGATCCATTCTGGCAGCCACCATTTGCAGGGGTGGTGCAGCTCTCAGCTGTTGATGCAGGTGGGATCTCGCAGCGG